>JAPXVT010000016.1:6282928-6293226 GCA_029823135.1 Acanthurus reversus | reverse complement strand
GATTGAAGTAATCAGACTTTTAAATTTGCCTGTCTGCTGCTTTTTTTTTAATGTAAGGTGAATAGAAGAGAGGTGAGTCATTAACCAGCCTCTGCAGTTTATGGGCAATTCTCTCAGACATGCAGGGAGTTTCTGCCTTGCTGCTGTGTTGGCAGACAAACAGCTACAATTTACCCACAATGTGGCTGCAAATGCTTGTAATGGACTAGGATGTTGAAATTTGATGTTTACAGGAATCTTCCACCCTTTAATCAATCCTTTACACTGCAAAACACAGCAAACATTTTTGTTCCAATTACGTCATATAGTTTGAGATTGGAAGTCTCATTTCTATCTTAAACAACTATGAAATTACTGTTTTTGAAGCAGGCCCCTTATCCGAAATGTCTTCACCACTTATCATCAGAGATGTTGACAACAGGCTCACACTTCTGATTGCATCCCTTTGTGCATTTATTAGAGACCACTCAGCTGTCTGAAGGAAGCTAAAACAATAAGACATTTACTTCTGTGGCTTTGCAGAGCCACTTTTGTTTGAGCTCTAGCATTGATCCTGAACATCTGTAGAGCTTCAGTGCTTACACAAGGTGTGACTAGACTAAATCACTTCCTCTTGGGGATAATTAGAGAACGGACATAATGTGACGGACACAGAGTCAATTTAAAGTATCTGCTTTTTATATATATATATATATATATATAATTTTTCTTAATCTTTTGCAAGATACAGCAGATGGAAACATATTGTTACATTCCTGTCTATACCTCAATGCATGTGTTGGAGTGTTTCTTCAAGGGGACTCAGAAGTGCCAGCCCTAATGCTACACAACAGCCAAACTTATTAACCACAAAAACACTCAAACCACTTCCTGAACAGACGATCAGGCCACTGTTCCCAGTCTTAGAGCTTTCCCAGAGTTCCTTTCACCACCAGTCTCTCTCTGGGGCACGTCTGCATCCTAAACCACCGACAATAAACCACTCTGGAATGGCTGGATACACATAAGCCATATTTCTCACAATAAGGAAATGTATGTATGTGGCCAAGGGAATTCTGGGAGTCCCCTTGGTGCCAGGGGAAATATTCAATCTGTCCACTGCCAAATACAAATGAGATCAAGTCACACATCTTATCATTTCAGTCCCTTTTCCAGATCAGATTACAGCTCGCCAATCGGGCTCCATGCTTATTTATTCTAGGATTTAAGTCTAATGTGAGCAGAGTAACAACAACACACAAGGCAGCAGTAAATATGTCATCTCCCATGAGTGATGGAATCCCCGTCTGGACAAACTGGGAACAAATATTTCACCTTGTGTGAGCTGCATGCAGGGTAGTTTGGCTTTTGAGACAAAGTTTAAGGAATGACGTAAATTACACGTTTATCTGCTCTAACTTACGCTACCATTGACCCTTCGCTAAGCCATGCCCCCCTCATGCTCATACTAACTCACACTGTAACTAACTGCACTCCCTGGAAAAATATTGTCTAATTTTTGGAAAGATGAAAAGGCGATTTCAGACAGAAGGTCTGCAATAAGCCTCGGAATGATAAAAACAGGAAGTCAAAGTGACTCAGCAGCGAAAACAGGTAAGAGTTATGAATATAAAGACACATGCGAAAGCCCACAGACCACAGTGCAGCTGCTTCAACTTTGGTTTCACCTCATTAATAAAACAAGGAAGTGCTCTCGTAATAATTTAGGACAGGTGGAGGACACATGCCTTTGTATATTAACGTTAAATGTCAACTGGGGTTTTTTGGTCAGGTTTGAGTTTAGGCTCCCAGTGTTGCAAACTGTTGAAAGCTGCTATTTCCAGATTTCAGCCATGAAATTTAGCTCAGCTGGCTGAGATTGCTATAGCGCTTTTAGTAGCAATAAATAACTCAAATTAAGCAGCTAATATCCACTAATAACAACATAACATGGCTTCAATGTTTATCGAAGGGTTACTGAAGCAGATGTAACGTTTGCTGTGCTTGTTCAACCGTGAGGGGTTCAATGGGGAATGAGGATGGGTGAAAAGTTTTGCCCAGAGCATAACGTTACACTTTTCAGCATTTGATTTTGGAAAGGTAAAGAACACAAAACTCCTTCAAACGTCGCCGGATAACAGACATCACTTTTTAAAAGTGCCTCAGACACAACATTAAATCTAAATCCACAGAATCAGCCTGAAAATGATGAAAGTATGCAAAGATTGCATGAGTTTCAATGAAGCACAGACATCTAGTTGTCAGACCTCAGTCAGAACTGGCAAATGCTACGCTTGGATTAGCCCATTTGCATTCGAGGGCCTTTGCCAAGCGAAGGGTCAATTGCTACCTACTGAAATAACTGAGAGTTCTTTAAAGCCAAGGGAAATTATCAGGAAACAAATAGGTGATGGCTGCAGTTAGTTTGGGGAATACAGCTTCCAGTAAGAGTCTTGCTGATGTCTATTGTGCGGCAATCTAGGCACTGCCAGGCTCCAGGCTCCAGGCTGAAACCGCAGTCAGCCTTGCTTGGGCCTGTGGAAGTGGATGGTGACAGATCCCCGACCTCCGTCACACTTCTCTCCCTCTTGACCCCTTTCCTGTTCCCTACCGTGTGATTTTCTTGGTGAAGTCAGAGTCCTCTTTGGAGCTGCTGAAAAATCACCTCTGTGCTGTTATTCCCACCTCACTCCTGTATTCCCCCGGTGCTCTGAGCTTCCTTTCTGGAGAGAGTAGGACCATTAGCAGCATGGCTAACTGAGCTAACCTCTTAGCCATTATTCAGGCGATATTCTGCCATATTTGTTTGTGTGAGGTGGCCAGTTCATACATGTTACATAGTTTATAGTGCAGTTTATATGATCTAACCTGCTTTGTGAAATGTCTGAAACCAAGCACCTGTTGCTTTATAACTTTGAGTTATGAATTACCAGCTGTGAGTGGTAAATCCACCTCTGTCATCACCATAAATTGTATATGAGCCATTGAAAAGCTTGACAGCTATAGCAACTGTTAATAAAGGGGAAAGGGCTAAGGAAATGGTCAATTGAGCCATCAGCTGTCTGCTTTGCTTTCCTTTCTTATGAGTCATTGCTTCCTAGGCTGCTTAGCTTCACACTGATTCGAACATGAAAGATGTGAGCAACATGGACCCTTGAGAAACAATATCTTCGCACAAAATATGAAACCAGTAATACTTCGAGATATCTCATCTATCTTTTTTCCCATCTGCTTACAGCTGCGCAATTATCAGCACAAGGCTCGCCACTGTCCCTCCTCAGGAAACTGAAGTCATTAGTTATTGAGGTTTGCAGATACGTGGTTATAATTCGCCATTTAAATTAATGAGATGCCGGGCAGTATCAGTGCAACTATTCTTCTGAGAACACTCGACCAGTTTTGCATTTTTAGCTATGGTTAATTAGTTGTCAGTTTGGTGATAATTAATGCTTACACCTGTGTTAATAAACAATGGGAAATTCTATGTTTTGAATAAACAGCCTTAGAGTTGTGAGGGGGTTTTTTTTGTGTCCCTGTTTTAATCCCCCACTAATCAGTTTCCATCTGAGCAAGCTGTCCAAAGTTGACCCAAATGAATCACCACTTAAGCTGCAATACGATGTTAACTAATATAAAATAATGTGTTCACTTGCGTTTTTTATGTGGTTTACTCGCTGTGACCGACTGTCCATTGGGAACATAAATAAAGCTGAAATTGAAGCTGATAATAGATAATCAATTCCCTGAAGAATCATCAATTACTCTGTTGCCCAGGAGAACACCAGCAGTGAAAATTAATGCATTCCTCTTAATATCAGTGTGTTCAGCTACCGGTCTGTGGCCGGCAGGCAGCATTTCAATTGAATCTGTTGAGCAGTGAACACATTCCGTGCATCACAAGATGGCATTTTGGCAGCAAGATTTGGTTTTGCAGCCTCAAGCCAAGTTCTCATGATAAATCAAACTGCAATTTAACCATCAGATGCAGTGTTTTACTCCCCTGAGTCATTAAATTATTTCCTCTGTAAATCTTAAGTGCAGAGGGATTTGCCGCAGTCATGAGTGGTTTAATTGTGAGTGGGTGATGTTTGTAAGACAGAGGAAGATCATCTTTGTGTTATGCTGGCAGGTTATTAGACAAGTGACAGAGCACTGTTAGAAATTCAGACGGCTTCCTATGTAAACATACAGTACACGTTTAGTTAACCTATGAATAGTAAGTATTTGTTGTCATAAGTATTTGTTACAAGTTAAAGCAGACCAAAACAAAGCAAAATATAAGTTGAATAATCCAATCCCATCAGTCCATCACTGGAAATATGAGTTCAAATGAATGCTATTGTGCTGCTATATGTCTGCTAGATGTGTGAATAGGCAGTTGCTTACGCAAACTAGGTCCCAACCGATATATGTTTGCCCATATTATCAGCTGATATTGGCCTATGGCAGATATATCGGTGCCTATCAGAGAACATATACACCAATATCAAAATTGTTTCTTAAGTCAGAAAAAATGCTTGGACTTGTAATTTAAAATGGGATAACTCGGAGGTTTGTCCAACAGAGGGCGGTTCATTATTAAATAGCTACTGAGTGAAGTGTTGACTCTTCAGTGCAATGATGTTTGGCTTTTTGTGCCTTTATTTCTCAGACAGGACTGCTGAAGAGCGGACAGGAAACAGGGGGGAATGACATGCAGCAAAGGGCCAGAGGTGGGATCGAACCCATGGCTGCTGCCTCTGTATATGGGGTGCCTGCTCTACCAACCGAGCCATTTGGTGCCCCTTCATATCTTTATCACAAGTATTTTATGACCATATTTAGCTACTTTATATATATATATAAAATATCGGCCAATATCTCCCCAACATTGATATCAACATCTGTCACAAAAATCCCATATTGGATGGGCCCTAATGCCAACATACAACTGCTTTGACATTAAAGCCCTTTGAAGATTTTTCTTTTTTTAACAGTTATCCGTTCATTAACGAACATGACTTCTGCACTTCAGTGTGTGTTGAAGACTGGCCCTCTCACAGAAGATCTTTTATTCATCTAATCTTAATTAGTTCTAGTGTTTAAGGTTTCACTTTGTTTGAACTAGGCCACGCTCTAGCGCATGGTTTGGCTCGAATGGATTAACAGAGGTCCAAAAACACCAATTGGTTGAGAGGGAGGCCAAGGCGATCCTGACAACATATGTCAAACACAGAAAAACAAAGAAAAGCAACACAAAATGAAAACGAAACACAAGTTGAGGCAAACCTTGAGCGCTGTGACGGACAGATTGAATTGGAGCTTGAGAAATACTGACAATCACCCTGCAATGTTTATTTGGCTGTCTGCACAAGGTTTTTCGTCCACCCTCTGGAAAGCATTAGTCTGCTTTATATAATGCTAACTATTCAATACACCTTAGTTGAATTCATTTTGCATTCACACTATGAAGACGGATCTTCCTTTGTTTGAACACAACAAGTTGCCATATGTATCAAGTTCGCTTTGAGTGACAGAGCAGGTCAGATGAACTCCCACACGCCCCACTTTGGAAGAGCTCCATGAACACACAATGGCAGAGAGAGAGGCAGTCATTCTCCTCAGGGCCCTGTGGCTCTGTAAAATAGGACACCAGAGAGGCTTTGATTTCACATCTCTAAAGATGCAAAAGGACAGAAGCGCCCAGTTGTGAGGTTAGAACGGAAAGGGCGTGAGGACTCTAGCACCGCATTCATCCCTTTAATTTAGACTCTAACAATAGCACCACTGCGCTATTCATCACGAGCCATGTGTGTGGCAGATGAGGGCAACCACACCTTAGAGAGCGATCGTCCCTGTGATTACATGCATAAATTTGAGGCTTTATGTATGAAGAGCAGCTGGGAAAAAGTGAAGTACCTATTTTTACCATGAAGACCATCAACCTGGGTATTGTAGCTTTTATACAACGTTCTTGTCCACACTGCAGCTACAGTACAGACTAAGGAGCTTAAAGAAAAACTTTCACATCATCACTATGGAAATTTTGTACAGAAATCACTTATATTTCTTTTTTTTTTAATCTGCTGTGGTCGGTTTGGTTAAATCAGAGTCCTAAAATTTTTAAGCCCTGAAGGAGACCCAGTAGGGTCGAAACATGTCGGCGTTTCTGTTTTTTGTGACCTTTTAATCTCCAACATGTTCGTGACAATAAAGGCTTTTTCACTACAACCTTGGCTCAGTGCGAGTTACCTGACGTAAGCCCCTGTGCTTCCACTTTTCCTAAAATTTTTGGGTTCAGTCTTAGGTTTTGTTTTGTTTTGTTTTGTTTTTTTATTATTTTTAAAAAAGGTAAGAAAAAGACTGCTGTCATAGTTAAAAAAAAAAAACAATCACTGGTCTCAAATGTAAAATCACATTCTGTTGACCTATCCATACACCCCGAAATCTTCCCTAAACCTGGGTTAAAACCTGACACAGAGTTGTACTTCAGAGTTTCGCTTTACATGTTAATATTAGAAATTATTTTCCCAACAGTACCTCTGTTTACATTCTTTGATGTTCTTTGTAATACAGAGTGACAGAGAGCAATGCACTTACTATAGAACTGGAGTTACATAACCTCTTTATTACTTGTCTCATTACTGAACAAGATTTTCCTTCAGTCTTTTACATATACATGTTAAATGATCATGGTAAGCAGAAGATTTGCTGATTGTGTCGTTTTCTCATATTGCCTGATGTTGTTTTCACTATCAACAAACTCCTTCAGTAGTGAAAACATTGCAGGTGGAAACACAGTTAGTCCAGTCATGGTTCTTGTAGGGTCTTTCAGTTCTTTAATGGCAGCCACTTTAAGTGGAGTGCAGTTTTAGTCACATTCTTAGTTTAAAAAGCTGCACCATAGCCTCTTAATTCACAATTATAAATTCTCCTTTAAGAGATTTTGCACAACCATTTATCCAACGCTGTCAGTTTTTATGAGGACAGTCTTGAGTGATCCTGGTTTTTGTGGATCAATTTGTTAATATGGACAGAAACTGAGTTTTTATAGGCTGTCAGGATGTGCCCACTGTGATACCAAAAGGCTTTTTATGGAACCCGAAAACTGTTCTTTTCATGCCTTCCGCAAGAACTGACTTGATGTGTGCCGAAAATCAAAGATTTAAATTAAAGTTTTAGAGATTCAATTAAGATGAAAGTGGAAAGTGTTACATAACTGGTCGGAAGAAAAGAAAAAAACGGCTTGAGGTGGGAGTGAGCAGTCTTGAATAAATCAAACATCGCTGAAAGTGGCCCTGAATATCAAACATTTACCTGAACCTTGGCTGATAACACGCCTTCAGAAGCAAAAGAGAAAATACTTAATGGATTTAGCATGAAAATTTAAAAGCACTGCTAATCTCCAGAGTGTGAGGTTGTTAAAAGCAAGCAAGGAAATAACCAGCGATGACTCACACGCCTGTCGAGAACAGCTATAGTTTACAGGTGGAGAGCGGACAATATGTGTGGGCAGTGGAGAGCCGGGTGTGCCCTAAAAATAATGCAACGGTATAAAAAGCACGACCACTACAGGATGCTTACCTTCCTGTGACACAATCGTGTGCCCTGATGGGTTCACTGCTTCTTTGTGTGAGTCCAGGAGGACTGATTAATATCCTGAAATATACTGACTCAAGGCACAGAACATTGGCTACGAGGCACTGCACTCCAGAAATAAATCCCTCTTTGGCTAAACCGGTGTGCAAAGGGAACGAGTGAATAGGTGAATAGAGATATTGGAGGACAGTTTGGACACTGAAAAAGGCAGATTCCTTCCTTTAAAGAGCTTAAGTAGATAAGGTGATTTGATTGGACGATGTGTTCCTTTCTGAGGAAAAAAGGAAGCTCTGGCCAGCAGATAATGTGTTCAAGAGCGGCGCAAGTGGAGGAGGATGGAGAGAGACAGTCGGAGCGCGGGCTCAATGAGGGAATTCAGATTCGCTGACAGTTTAATGAAGTTTCAGAGCTGTTTGGCTGTAGCGACCTCGGGCTGATCACACAAAAAAGCTGCTCCTAAATTAGACTATTATTGTGGATCAAATACATAAATAAATTTTAGGCATTTGTTCCATAGCTACACTGACGGACTTTAAACATTCATGTGCAGCCAGGGTTCTCAAACTTAATATTCAAAAGTCCAAATCTGATTTCTATTCAAGGTCAAAGCTCTGGAACGGGAACCACTGGTAATAAGCACGTCTTATTAGACGTGCTTGTAAGTTTAAGTCAGTCTGAGACAAAATACATTCAGTTTTCTTGAATTTCTCTCACATCTCCTCTTTCATTTCCCTTAACAGAACCTCAACTATCTCTGCATCAGAAAATGGCTTTTTGTTGTTGCCCAGTAGCCTGGTGACTCAGAGAGAGGCTTCAGTAGCTCTCTCTTGCTGTGTCACAGATCTCACAAACAACTTGTTTATTGATTCATAGGAAGATTTTAAGTGTCGAAGTTTTGCTGTGCTCACGGCTGTACTCTGAGGATCTTGCTGTTGGAACTGTCTGTGCTTTGTGTCATGGTGGCGTTTAACATTTTCACTTTTCATAACTCCAAATGTCTCTGTGCAAATCGAACACAGGGGGCTTCATGTTGGCTTGGGGCAAAATGAACGCATACTTCTCTGTCCGCACATCTTCGAAAACTAACTTTTCGTTAAGCGTCTGCAAGATGCGATACTCACATGAGGGGGCGATACAGGGTCAGTAAGGGGGCATGACAGGCAGGAGTGAGGAGGCACGCCTTGATTTAGGGCCTAGATGCCATCCACGATGGCACCACTGTAGCTTTTTTTTGCTGTAATCTCAGAATTAGCAAAAGGCTAAGTTTCCCAAAGTGTCCCCATATTTCTTGTTTACACCATGTAAATTTCAATACAATCCAAGTTTATGTCTGGGTGCTCTGGCCCTTTAGTGGTGCTCTCCTCTACCGCCATAGGCAGCGCTATCAAGAGGCTAGAGGAAGTGTAGCTTCACAAAAACGTCACTCAAAAATAGGGCAACTGGCCAATAAGGCTTAAGGAGAAGAAATGAACCACTAAGGAGCTGAATCCAATCTGTTAGGGGGTGGTCACTGTCTGGCCTAAAATGTTTCATTAGAAATTTTACCTCTGCTCATTCTATTTTAATACAAACCAACACAAACTAGCATGCAATGCGCTGTTAATTTCGTGTTTGTTTTGTTTCATATCTGGTATACTGTTACTCGTAACACACTGGCTGTTTTTGTGGGAAAAGCTGATTGTTTTCATAACCATAACCATGAATGTAATGTGTTTGTAGAGAAAAGAAATGTTACAAGTACCGGTTTGAGATCCTTTGTCTGCCAGCCACAAGCACACTGCATGTAAGTTCCCTTTCATTCATATGAGATGTACGTATGTATGACTCCTCCTGAACAATAACCAAACCAACATCTCTGACTGAGGAAAACTGACCTCGGGATGATGAATGAGTATATCTGTGTGAAGAATAAATTGAATCATGTGCTGCAGCTGCGTCATCTTACTCTGATGACACCAGCGATAATAACGAAGGCCTATAGGTGATTTGATTGTGAGCCTAATTTTAAATGAAATGCTCACAGTTTATTGAAGCATATTTAAGCAAGATGGGTCTATAATCTATAAGTGCCAGTCTGTTGTTGGGTTAAGATAATTTTGGCTTGTGAAAACACGAGGAAATTTAGCTTCCCCATACTTGATGCACTAGCGCCGCCTTTGTGTAACACATGCAGGGCATAGTCAAGTGCTGCACAACCCCACCAGCTGTCTATACAAACATCTGGTGAAAAAGCAAGCATGTTTCCATCTTAACAAGACTGCGTTCAAACAGAACCAGAGGCCAGCGCTACATGCATTATGATTGCATGTGAAGTAAATGAATAGACGCAAGTGGACACGAACAGAGGTGGAATATTTTCATCACACAGGTCGAAAAAAATAACCTGACCCTAAAAAATATACACCTGAACTGTGTCGTGCTACTGCCAGTGTCTTTTTGACTTAGGCCGTAGTTAGACCAAATCAGGCGCTTCGGCGAAAACGCCGCAGGGCTGTCCGGCGGATTTGTCCAGTGGTGGAAGTGTCACATAATCAACATAAACGGCCCCATTCTGTGACGTCAAGTTGTTTACCTACTAGCCACTATGGTAGTTGGACAACAACAGCTAATGTTATCAACCTAAAATCGAGGAGGGAGGGATAGTACAGCTCAGGATAGGTCATAACTGTCGTGATGAGTCGTTTCTCCATCTCACTGATGCTAAAAGCTGCTGCTTTATGTTTCCTCTACATCTCTTCCAG
>JAPXVT010000016.1:6216353-6230035 GCA_029823135.1 Acanthurus reversus | reverse complement strand
ATGAAAAATATGCCAGACCAAGAAAAAACAAAATAATATATCGAAAAATTTTATTATTTTTGCCAAAATCACACCCTGAAATTACTGCATCAGGGAATTAAAAGCACATCAGCTACACTCATTTCCTCGAGTCTTTTTGGATGGACTGCACCTTTAAAGAGCAGAAGTTGAGCTTAATATCTTAAGTAGGGACGCTGCATATTTTAGATACTGTGACATCTAATATCGTTCGTGACATCTTGCCATAACACTGTCAGAACTGTCTGCATTTTGCTGTGATGCTAAAGCAGATGTATATTTTCCCATATATTTTCACGTAAGAGTGACATTTGAGTGCACAGACTGTAGATATTCTAATATAACAAGACTTTGCAGTTTGTTACCCACTGTTTTATCTTAGAAGCTCATAAAATTCTGCAATAAAGGAAAACATTGAATAACATACTGGCTGAAAGGGTATGATTTCATCTATAGGTACACATGTAATGAAGTACCACATAGCCTACTTCTACCTTTTGCTAATTTCCTGATACCAGTGTGTTGCGAGCAATAGTCTATCATGTTTTAGCCAATCATGAGATATGCTGTGAGTCATGGGTCCGGTACTAAGGCAACATGTGTCATCATCTTATTAGAGGGCTGAAAGTCCATGAATTCAGATATTTAAAAAGCATTTTTATAATTTGTTCATCACCTTATCAATCCCTGGATCACATGTCAACATGACATGCTGTAAATTCAGAATCAGTAAGTGTCCAGCTCCACCCTGAATGGCATCTCCTGTGTCACACTCAAATCAAGTTTTCTCTATCATATCATGCAGTCTCAGTCTTGAATTGATAACTCCTCCAAGTAAGAACCTAATTGGCTACTATTTCAGAGTCTCATTCTGTCTTCAAATGCCCCTCATTAAAAATGTATTGGCCTTCTCTGCAGAAACAACCAGCTGATTGATTTCCATCACAGCACTCATCCTGACATCTGGACATTTTCTGGTCTATAGTTAGACCACTGAGGGTGTAACAGCTTTTAAGTATGTCTTTAAACTTATGGCCAGGTCAGAAAAAGCCACACCTGTAGGAGAAGCTTCTGCGGACTTGGTACAAACATGCATTCTTCCTTTTTTGGGCGTCAGACACAAGAGTTGCTTGCAGACCAGGCAATATTTTTCCCATATTCTTTCTACTGTCTGTAAACATTTGTATTCAATTTACAACATAAATGATTATTCCATATGACATAATTTATTACCCACCTGATCTGGTATTAAATGTAACCACAAAGACCGACACAATCTGGTCCTTTTCTTCCCATTTCACCATCCTGTCCTCGAGCGACACCTCCCTCGATCCTGGATCCGAGGGATGTTCATCAATGTCGGATCGCAGCGTTTCATCTTTGCCGGTCGGGGTGCTGGAGGTCGCGGGTGGGGCGCTGCAGCCGTCTGCGTTGGAGACAGACCTGCTCGAAGTGGGACCCCCCGGACCGCTGCTCCACCCAAACCCCGGCGCGGAGCATCCTAATGAGGCACGACTGTTAGAGGGGCTCGATAGTCTGTCCTTTACGTGTGCCGCCGGCGGTGCCGCTCCGCCGGGTTTCTCCGCGGACGGAACCTCCTCCCAGTCCAGCAGAGGGGCTCGGTCCGACCGCTCCACCATCCTGTCGGCGGTCCCACCTCGTCAGTCTCACCGCGGATTGTAAACGCTGTCTCAGCCGACAGGCACCAGGTCCATCCGCAGATAATTACAACTCAGAGCAATTCCCGCATTGTAAAGTTATGATAAACTGTTCATAAGGGTTGCATTTTGCATAAAATTAACGGTAAGCGTAGCAGTGCTTACATTTATCTTTATAATCTTTCTTGTCTGAGCTGATCATAAATTTGATGCTGTTCAGAGGGCAACTCCTTCGTTTAATGCGAGCTGCATTCAAAACAATTCACCAGTTACTGTCACATTCCTTTTACAAAGAATAGTTATTAAACATTTGGGAACGCGCTTCCGTTTTTGCTTCTTGAATGTACCCCGCATCTGAGCGTCCGTCCCAATCTCTTTTCACCGCCAGCAGCACTTTCGCGTAAAAGATTTATGAACAATGCATCGCACAGGAAGATCCAACAGATTGTGTACACAAACTCTAAAAGACTGTTAATGTGTCAACTGTAATATTTTAAATATATTTAACGTGTGCTATTAGTTGTTATTAATAAATTCTACATGCCACTTTGAATTTGTCGAAAGTGGCGACACGAAATCCAAGCGCGAGTCGGTGACATCGTTCAGTGACACGTCAACCACACGGAAGAAGATTTCTCTCCAACCTGCCAACGAGCTGCTGATACAAGGACCGCAGTCTTATCGAAATGGGTGAGCATTTCAATATTGGTCGATAAAAGATGTATTTGTCCTTTAAGAGCCGGCAGCCTACATGTTATTCAAAGGTAGAACCCTGTATTGTTGTGTGTTTTTGTTGTCTGCTTCACTGAACAGCAGTGCGACTGTTGCCAGCTAGCTAGCTAACGTTAGCTATTGACAGTAAGCGCCGTGTTTTTCATCCATGATGTTTTGATGGGGCGCAGCTCCCTAAATGTTTTCTTGGTAAGCCCGCCACATTAAATGTAATATGACTTACTTAGTGCCATGAAACACATAAGTTAAATAAATAACCTGCCACTGGAAACTACAGTCTTTAGTCAATTCTGTCATTCAGTATCGTTAGTGCCTGTAGCTAAGCTAACCTCAGCTAAC
Source organism: Acanthurus reversus (assembly GCA_029823135.1). Classification (NCBI taxonomy): domain Eukaryota; kingdom Metazoa; phylum Chordata; class Actinopteri; order Acanthuriformes; family Acanthuridae; genus Acanthurus; species Acanthurus reversus. The sequence goes on along the minus strand of JAPXVT010000016.1, from coordinate 6,227,288 downwards.
TTGCTTTGAGTCAATGTGGCAGTGAGTGAGGCCAGAGTTATGCAAAATCAGGAAATAGCTTTGTTTTAATTTAGCCCGGGATGTAGAAAACCTCACTCTTTCTACGTAGAAAAAAAAATCATGTCTTTGTGACTGCCATATGTCCTTTTTTTCTCTTTAGTGTTCTTTTCTGGTTCAAGTTAATTGGTATTTTGGCAGTTGAAAAACCATATGCTAACTTTACCTTTTTGATTATTTGAGATGTAAGTTTTGGATAATCTGAAAAAAATTGCACATCGTTGGTCACCAGAGCCCAATGACTGTCCCCCAAAGCCCAGTGTTTTTTTTCCCAACAAACTTTAAATATTTAACTCATACTGATGAAAATGTAACAAGCATTTTTGCTGATCAGAATTACATTTTCTGAAGCAAAGCTCCATTTCTCAGCACTCATTTCTCCCTGTATGTCTATTCCTCAGGAAATTTTTTCTCCTCTCTCTTCTCGGGCCTGTTTGGCACCAGAGAGATGAGGATTTTGATCCTGGGCTTGGACGGCGCTGGGAAGACGACCATTCTGTACCGGCTACAGGTTGGAGAGGTGGTCACTACAATCCCAAGTATGTGCTGGTTTGCCCATTTTCTCTCTTTTCCGTCTTCTCTTCCTCATCACAACACAGATTCACATCAGTGAAACTCTCCTTGTTAGATGCACAATTTTGTGACATAGAAATAGGAGAATGAAATCTTAATGTACAGTTACTAGTGCATGATTGGCATTGACCAGCACTCCCGCAGGTAATTGCTGGTAAATGGAGAGACTTGATAAACAGAGACAACCAGTCTGTTCAGTTTTCCCCTTTGACTAAAATGTTTTGTTTGAAGAGAAGCAAGGCTGGTGGGAAAGAAACAAGTTTCTCTGGCTTTAATTGATTTAATTGCTGCTAGTAAAATGCGTCCTAACAGCCTTGATACTGGCTGGAAAAACAAAAATTTTGATTAAAAGCCTGTTAGTTGTTTAAATCTGCACAATGTGGCTTTCAGTTTGTGGTTTTTAGACATTCAAATCTACGTCTGCACAGGCACATATGTGCTACTTCGAAGCAATATTCTTGCCTGATAAAAATCATGGGAACCTCCAAGTATGTTGTGGTCATCATGAACGGGTTTGCAAACAGTTTTTGATTCAATTATGTCCGTTTAAGTACCATTTATTATTTCTGCATGTGCAGTCAGCTGTGTTTGTGAATTAAGGGTACTGAACAGTGCAAATTTGCCACTATGTGACCATGATGAGGAGTTCTGTTATGACAGTACACACGTATCCTGTTAAAAATAAAATATTATTTAGAATAATAAGAATAAGAGTTATGTTAAGAATAAAAGCAAACTACTACATTGAAATTTTTAATGAGAAATCAGTATTGTGCAAATTCTTCCTGAAAGCAACATTATGTAGGAATTCAGTTCTGTTGAATTTGGCACCCCGACAGCATGACAAGTTTTTTTCCCCATGTGTCAAACATCCAGCAAGAGCCAAAACACACAACATGTAGTAACTTAGAAATTAGCCACTTCCTATCCAACAGCGACAAGTCCAGTTTTCTGTCTGTCTGCAGCCTTTTATTTAGTGTAAGTGTCCCCAACAACTACACACCAGTCTGAGGTAACTCTTTCTGGTCCTCTTGCTTGGTCGCTGTCTCCTCCTCTTTACAGTATCTGCACCTCTGTAATGAAGTTAGTAGAGGCTGTTGAATCCAGTTACACTGCCCACTCAGGGCTCTGGTTCTGCTGTCCATTCTGACGCTGAACTGGCGAGCCAAACCTCTGATAGCAGGGCAAAACACCAACCGTGCTGCTCAGCTGCAGCTGCAGTATGCAGCAGGGAGTCTGTGTTGCTTTCAGGAATCTCCGTCAATCATAGAGTTGAGGCGGAGTCATAGGACATCGGAGGGAAAACCAGAGGACATTTTCTACATAAAATATGACCCAGTTTCACCAAAATTATTGTTTTGTGCAATGTAGTAACAAACATTGCTAAAGGAATATTACTGAATTTTTGGCATAGGGCCTCATTTTCAACCTACCCAGTCCTGTTCCTACAACAGAGACCATTTTCAGCTTGTTGCATGAAGGACAGAGTTTGGACAACTCACCGTTTCACCGCTAATGCTAGCGCCAGTCAAAGGCCACTAGCAAACTCAGATTAAACACTCCACAGTGCACCCAAAGCAAGTTGAATATGACAACAATCTATTGAGGCAAATTCGAGTGTTCGTAGAATAATTTTAGAAGTCAAACTACAGCTGAATTTTTTACATTTGTGGCCCTGCTTAGGGTTAACGGTGACAGAAATCTGTCGGAGTTTGGTAGTGGCTACTGCTGGTACCATTGACTTGCATTAGCATTAGTGGCAAAACAACGAGCCGTCCAAATCCCGTACTGCATGCAATGAGCTGAAAATGGTCTCTAGCAATAGGAATAGGACTGGGTAGGTTGAAAATGAGACCCTATGTAAAAAATAATTTCTGGATTTTCCCTTAAAGTGTGGTTGAGAATCCACTGGACGTGGCTTGAAGTTACATAGCAAAGAAACAAGCTACAGAAGGGCTGAAAGGCTGAGGCAGAAAGCACTGTTACATGGTACAAATCAGCCTAACATTAAAATGAAAACCCTTATTTTAAGGTGAAAAAGCTACATACTGTTGCTTTAATGTTGAAAACCTAAGATTCAGCACAATTTTTACCCGCTATCTCCCTGACAACACTAAGCCTGAGAACATATAATCAAACATAATGTAGTTAGTAGAAATAATCAACTGTACATGTAGATGAGACAGTGGTAATAATCAGGCTCATGATCTTGCTCTCACTGTACCCGTCTGAATTTCTCTCTGCCCAGCAATCGGCTTCAATGTCGAGACAGTCACATTCAAGAATCTGAAGTTTCAGGTGTGGGACCTGGGAGGACAGACGAGTATCAGGTGGGTGTTAGTGGCACGTGGTGGCTGATGTGCTGCAGAGCTCCTGGGAGTGAATGGGTGGAAGTTGTACGTACGTGGCAAAGAAGAGCTCGATCTAGGCTGCTGTAAAAACTAAAAGTCTCCTCCTCTTTCCATCATGCACCGCCCTGCCTCTTCTTTGGTCCGACAACCTCTCTGCTCAACAGACCCTACTGGCGCTGCTATTACTCAAACACAGATGCAGTCATCTACGTCGTTGACAGCAGCGACCGCGACAGGATGGGCATTTCAAAGTCTGAGCTCGTGGCCATGTTGGAGGTAAGTGGTCTTTTTTTTTTTTTTTGACCACAACCTTAAAAAATTGAACCACGGCAGATGTGAGAGGATTTCATTGCAAGCTGGAACCTTCATGTTAGCAACACAGCTGCTTAGATTTCCAGAGTTACATTATTCAACAACCAGTGGATAGGTTGATCATACTCTCCTTTTCTCTGCTGCCACCTTCAGGTCGCATTATCTCACCAACGCTGCTTCTTGTCAAAAATTTGGTTGCTGAAATTTCATTGGTCTGATCAAGACACCATAATTCAAACCTGAACATCTGGACTATCAAGTTTTTGACATTGAAAATATCAAAACGGAGAACTCAAAACACATTCATTCAGACAAATTCAAAGTAATAAATTCAACAGCATTTAAAATTTAACATCAAGTTTAAAGAAAAGTTAAAAATCATAAATAAGCTTTTAGTTGATTTTAAGATGCACATTTTTAAAATGGTTTTTGCTTCAATTTTACTGATATTTTTAATGACATAATTCTGTGACGTGGACTTTTATCCAGGAGGAAGAGCTGAAGAAAGCGATCCTGGTGGTATTTGCAAACAAGCAGGACATGGACCAGGCAATGACGCCTGCGGAGGTGGCCAACGCTCTGGGCCTTCCCGCCCTCAAAGACAGAAAGTGGCAGATCTTCAGGACCTCAGCCACAAAGGGACAAGGCCTGGATGAGGCAATGGACTGGTAAGCTTTACTGTGCTTGCAGAAAAATGCTAAAAGTGACACTAAGTTATTTAAAAATGGGGATATAGTTTGAAAAACTCAATGTTCTTTTGGAAATCTGCTGTGGTCAGGTAATTATAAAAGGTTATCACACCAGATTGCCCATTCTCTTCAGTTGTAGGTTATTTTTAGTACCTATTGCTCAACATGTTATCTGTTCTTTGTATTTACCAAAGCTAAATTATATTTGCTTTCTGTCCTCATAGGCTTGTGGATACCCTGAAGAATCGACAGTAAAGGCGCCCACCCGTTCTGTACATATACCTGATCTTTGACCCTTCTGTATGAAGCCTTGTGACTGACCCCTCCCCACGTCCCTCTTTCCACTGGACCAGTGATTGCACTCCTCCCCACCTCCAACCAACCTTAAGCCTTGGCCAAGCCTTCCCAATGCCTGACGCCTTTCAAGCCTGGGACTTAGAAGCTAAGGCTGCAGTAATGTCTGGCCTGGGCAGAGACACATTAAGGCCCGCCGCTCCCAACGCTGGTGGCACGAGCGAAGATTTTAGAGAGCTGGATGACTGCGGTGAATGATGGGCAACAAGCTAATATCCCTGTTTTTGCGTGTTCTGGACGTGCAAAAAACACCTGTGAACAGACATTTAGCTTGTTTTATGAATCCATGTGTAATACTCTCAACATTAAAATACATTATAATGGATTAGAGGGAATCAGTACTTAAGACTGAAAAGCCCCTTCGCTCTGATCCTCTGTAGTCTCTCTGACATCAGTTGTCTTCACTGGACAATATTAGCTTCATCTTCCCTCAGAGGGGTTAAGTTATTCACATTTAGAAGACGATCACTCATTTATGGGCAGTAACGGCAGCAAAAAGATGCTAAGAAGATCCACCAGGGGGCAGCGTTTTCCCTTCAAGGCACAAACATCACCAGAGGTTCCTTTATAAAGACTTCACCCCTGAACCTGACCTGGGCCACCAGAGAGAGGCAGCTGCCTGAATGCCACCCTGACAGTTTTTAATAGTTTGGTTTAGTCACCGAATTTCCATGTCAACTTGTATAACACACTTGTCTGTTAACTGTCTGCTGACTTGTGTGAAATGCTCTGATTTGCTTTGGGAACTTGCCCTCATAGTGAAAACGCAATATACTCTATCTAGACGTCTTTGTCCTCTTGCCAAGTGTTACTGCAGCCTGAGCTGTTTTTTTGTACTATACCGTCACTCAGATGAATTGTCATGGATTTCTTTTTTTTTTTTTCCTCCTGTTCTTTTGTGTTGTTCCCTCTCTTGTTTTTTAATTTAGAATTTCACAGGAAATTCCTTTATTTTTAAACCCTGCCCTACTTTTACATGTTTTGGTGTGAAAATAAGTGGCACTCACTAAAAGTTAGTAATTCTCACAGGTCAACAAAATAATTTACCGTTAACAAAAAGGTCTACCTCTGTAAAGATATATTTGAAGATGATATTAGACCCTTAGAATACCAAGTACAGCCTGTAAGTGGATGTAGTTACTCCACAGGATTATATTACAGGCATGTCGGAGCGCCCCCCTGAGGAGTTCTCCTGGAACAACAACAAAACTTTTGGGAAGAACCAGTCATTTAAACAGCAGAACATGTAAAAATAGGACCAAGGCCTTAAAAATACCGGAAGTTCCCTTTAAAGTCTTTTCCTTTGAAATCTTTGAAGACAGCTTTGGCATATTAGTATTGTAGTTACTGAACACTAACTGTATGCTCAAAGTTTTGTGGTTGCATATTTATATCTGCTTGTACATTGAAAATGATTCTCAGTAAAGATTGCTATCAGTGATTGTACCGTTTTGTGTTAAGGCAGTTTGATTTTCACATTAGAAAACCAAAAGTCAAATTATCAGTAAAAATGTCTGATCTTTTTTAATTACAAAATCTTGTACATGGAAATGCATGGGGTATAAATCTCAGAATAATTCTACACTTTGTTCACAGCAAGTAAATAGAAAAACACTTTTGCTTGCATCTGCAATTCATAGGAATCAGTGTCATTAGTGTACAGACGACACCCTGCTGTGTAACAGCTGTTACATGATCCCATTCTTTAAATGCACACAAGGATGATGGATGCCCAACAGCAGAAATGAATTAGGTTATCATTTTGCTCGTTAGAATGTGTGAAGAACATGGCTGCGTTTAAACCAAAAGCAAATCATCATGTTTTCCGTATTTCCCAGCCTGATGGGATGTTTGCTTTGCAGCCGACCGAACAATTGAAAAGCAAAAAGTCATCATATAACATCAAGTGGGATGTGCGGAATGAGCAGCAAGATAGCCCACATGATAAATCAAAAGTCATTTTCCAGAGTCAGGTGGAAAGCTTCCCTCCCCGCCTAGCGTCCTTGATAAACCGATACAGCCTCCTGCACGGCTCACTGCACCATGGCCAGGTCTTTGAGCGCGTGGCTTCTGCGCTTCTTGGCTTTATATCCTGGCCGGAGGAACTCGATCTTTCTCTTCTTGGCTTCGATTTTGTTCTTGTGTTTCTTGAGTTTCTTCTTGGCTGCGATGTCTGGGTTAGCCACCGCCTGGAAAAATAGGAGATAATGTGAACTGAAACGCTAGGAATGAAGTTTCGGCTCCTTTGCGTGGATGTGATTCGGTGTCCTACAAACCTGCATTGCTCTGTGTCGTTTCCGTGCCGCTCGCCTCTGTGAGAACTCCTTCTGGACAGCAGAAAAGGCCAGAGAGAATTTCTCCAGTCCTACTTGTTTCTTCAGCAGCTCTATCAGCTCCTGCGCCAGGTTCTTCAATGTGGGATCTAGACATAGATTTTAGTGAAATACTTATTAGGTTTGTAGAAAGTCTGATCTTTATTTTAAAGCCGAGTTAAATCCTGGGACAGTTATCTGGGCTATTATAGACAGGTGAACAGCAGTTACCTTGGTCTGCGTAGGTGCTGTCCAGCTCCCTGTACAGAGGAGTGATGATAGTGGTCAGATAGGGGCCCAGTCGCTCCTTCCCAAGGTCCATGGCTATCGCTCCCAAGAACTTAAACACACATGTTCTCTGTAGGAGAGAGAGGAGATGAAGAAAAGGAATCTAACAACTTATGCCTGCTATACATTTGACTCTCTCACATCTAAAGAAGAAGTGTCTGCAGATTTTGGTCACAGACTAAGATTTTGTAAAGACTGGGACTCTTGCAGGGTCACTATTTGCAAGACTACAACTAGATTCGTTTTGAGAGCACGAGCTGAAAAAATGGCTAAGTTCAAGGCTCCAGATAAAAAAGGGGACTGACGATTGCGGATTTGAGAGTAAGGCAGGGAGCCCCAGAAACCTCCCAGGAAATCCAGCTGACTACCAGTCACACAGCTTCCTGTCTGGTGCTGGCGAGAGCACACCTATTGGTCTTTGGCAATGTTCACATCATTTAACGGCACAATTTGCATAAGACAAGACTAAAGACCTGCGATTAATATTAAATAGGGCTGCACGTTTTTGAAAAAATATCTAATTGCAATTATTTGCAGTGATACTGCGATTACAATATGATTTGCGATACTAGAAGGAATGCTCATCTTTAAATGATTTTTCTCTTTTTCATTGATAAACATATTAAAATGATTATGATGTGATTTTTCCGCAAACCTGTACCAAACACAGATGCTTCCTTAAGTCTGTAGAATATGATGTGAAGGCCAGGACGACTCTGCAGCACAGCAACATTTGAATGAAATGGTATTTTGAGACACTTTTCACCTATCACAAATATTGGACTTCCCTGTGATTTAAAAATTGCAGTTGGTGATATTGCAATTTCAATTAAATTTCTATTAAATGTGCAGCCCTAATATTAAATATGTTTGATTTTATCATAACACCAGGACTAGAAAAAGACTGCCTAAAAACAGTCCGGACTGAGTTTTATGACCACCTTACATCATACAATCGGGATCACAGGGGCGCGCCACAACTCCAATGATTTTATTCCGACTTTGGACATTTGTATGTGACTTTTGACTTTTGGAAATGTTGTTTGGTGCAAGGCCAGCATTAGATAATAGAAAAACTGTTCAAAAAGATTTGAAATGCAAGCGTTGACAGAGTGGCTTTCATTATAAACATGCCTCCTTACCACATAGTCACACAGGCTGTGGTCAGTTTTTGAAACAAAATATCCAAATCCAAGAGTCACACGTTATAGGCTCTGTTTTGCTCTCCACCAACTCCTGACAGGCTCTTTACCTGCTAAATGCTCAACTATGACTAGCTAGTTGTTTCCTTTGTCTGCCTGTCTGCTCTTTGGTGCTGAGCAAGTAACTAACACTGGATTGAGCCTCTGGATATTTGCATGAACAGCTGCACTGAAAAATATGCTGACAAGAGCCTCTGAAATGGATCAAAACATTAAAACTGGGGGCCATAATATAAAGAGCTGCAAGATGTTGACGTTTTCTGTGGAGCCGAGTCAAAGTCGGGTAATAATTAACTTAGTAACTTGTAAAATTCCTGTAAAAATATGGATTCTAGCCACTTTACGCGCAAAACCTCCCCATATTTGTGCATGTAACCTCAAGTTACTGCATGTACCTTCAGGGGAACTTTGGGGCTGTATGCTGCCTCTCTCTTTGCCATCAGTGACAGCTTCTTCATCAACCACAACAGTGACGGAGGCCGATTGTCCTTGTCATCCTCCTCCTCCTCTTCCTTCTCCTTCTCTTCACTCCCTTCTTCATCTTCGTCCTCTTTATCTCCATTCTCCCTCGGCTCCTCCTCCTCTTTCTCTTCCTCCTGAGGGGAGGTGACGTCAGACTCCGGAGAAACGAGGTAGATCACTTTGCCGACGAACAGCAGGTTCTTTATCACCTGCGGATGGAGCGGAACAACCTGTCAGTCAGATCTCACACGTGACTTTAAATTTAGCTTTGACTGAAACGTGTGTGGGTGGAGTCTGGGCACCTGCTCTCCTGACGCCGTGTCTAGGAACTTGGACTGTAACTGATGGCAGAACGTCAGCGCCAACTCTCTCATCTAGAAGTAGAAACAGAGGACGAAAAGGAGAACATTTGCTTAAACAATGACAAGACAGAAATGAGATCACTGCAGAAAAATGTTGTGTTCCTTCTCCTCACTTTCTTGTCCAGGCTGTTGGTAAGGAACGCTGTTGCCGACGGATGAGGTGTATCATTTCCTCCCTCTCCTCTCCACACAGCGACCAGCTGCTCCGTCTGATGGGCCGCAAACAGCTGACCAAAGAGCTGCGAGGCTGTCAGCCACACCCAGCAGTGAGGGTACCTCAGGTGGGCTTCAATGTGACCTGTAGGAGCACAATAAAAACGTGAGTGTATGTGGAATGAGTTGTGTATTTTTTTGGACAGAGAGGTGATGTGTGCTGGTCCTTTACCCCAGATACCACAGAGTGTGTCATGAGGCTTTCTGAGCTCCAGCAGGCCGCAGTGTTTGCTCAGTTTGCTGATAAGAGTCAGAAAACTGAACAACAGCCTGTCGGCTCCCTTCTCCTCCTTCTCCTCCTCGATCTGAAAGACGAGACAGAGATTTTGTGCTTTCTTTTTCTCTGGTTTTAAACTTGCGGCCAACGGTGGGTGCAGATGTGTCGGCTTACATCTTCATAATTGCCGGGGTTTGTCTCTTTCTCCAGCAGAGGCAGCAGGTCGTCCAGGCGACTTGTAAACTTCTCCTCCTCCACCTCCACGAACAAACCACAAATCTGAGCCCCGAGACGACGCAAGCTGGTCTGGGAGGGCAGGAGGAATGTAACATTACAAAAAGCAGCTAATTTAAATTCACTTTGTGATCAAATTGTTGCTGTAGGAATGTGTGGGTGTATGTGTACCTTCTCTGCATTCAGCCACGTATTGACGAGGGAGAACAGGGTGTTCTGGTGATTCGAGTCCAGCTTGGTCAGCAGGGTCTTGATGGCTAAGGCGGCCATTTTTTTACAGCGTGCCGAGTCATCATTGACCACAACCAGCGCCAGCGGAGCAAAGAACAAGCCGCTGTGCTCCAACAGCAGGTTCTGAGCGAAAAAAACCCAACACATTTTGATGTCGTTGTCAATTGTTTGTCTTTGTTTGGGCCATGATTATTCATGCAAAGACAAAATTCAGCATTTCTTAAATGTGAAATGTTATGCTGCTCTCATATTATTCCAGGATTAAGCACAGTTCCTGTTTTTTTTGTCCACTTCTTGCTCATGAAGACATAAGAGGAAATATGCTCACCGGAGGGAAAGTCTGGAACATGTAGGCCAGCATCTCCAGCACAGACTCCCTGCCTGTGTCGTGCTCATACTGCAGCTGCGACACCACAAAGTCCAGATGTTCCCTCAGCTTCCTGCCCAGCGGGTAATCCAGCAGGTACTTCATATAGATCTGCATAACACAGAGGATGAACACTGGCTGAGCACACGACTTAGAAAAGCACTTCAGTCGTTCAGTGAACGCCAGAGGGGAAAAATGCGGCTTGTCTTCGCTTGTGCGAGTACCTGTCGGCAGTGGATTCTGATCATAGCGTTGCTGCCGGTGACAGAAAGCTTGGCCACTTTTTTCAGCACCTCCTCCATCTCTGGAACAACGAGCTTCCTGGACAGAATCGCCTGCAGGACACAGACACATGCAAACACATGGCTCAGAGGGCAGCTTTTTTCCAAGAAAGAATTTTTAATTAAAGCTGCAATTGGTAACTTATAAATATCAACAACTTTTTATGTACTATTTGGAGAAAATGTCAGAATAACCATAGACAGCTGTTAGTAAGTGACGTGGTCTGAGTGTGTCATGAGATCTCTGTTTTCCCATCATGCCTCTGTATTCAGGATTGGTAAACTCCTATCACTCCCGTTCTATTTGCCCAATCAGTGATGCTCTCTGTACTCTCTGTCCTAATTGGTCGGTCTATGCTGCACTTCATAGCGACAGGTGACAGCATTACGAGCTGATAAGCTGTTTGTGCCTTGCGCTCTGACTCGCCTC
>JAPXVT010000016.1:6158755-6169445 GCA_029823135.1 Acanthurus reversus | reverse complement strand
TTGCTATATTTCCTATGCAGGATAATCTCGTGTGTGTTTCCATTGAAAACAAGAAAATTCAAAGTGATCCCAAACTTTTGACTGGTAGTGTAAATATAAAAAAATGTCATATTTCAATATGTGTGCCAGATATCACTCCTGCTAATATACTGCAGTGATTGAACATGTACTATTTTCTCCAATCTCTAGACACGTGCTGGCAGGTAACTGGCAGTCTCCTTCCTATCTTTGGACCTCAGTTGTTGGAACTTTAATAACTATCACTGTAGGACTGATAGTCAGCCTGCTTACAGGTAAAGGAAATCCTCTGTTGGCAACGGTTAATAAAAAAAAACATTAAATGTGGAAATCTTATTGTTGTGATGTTTTGTAATGACTCTGTTTTGTGCAAATCAGGAGGCTCGAGAACCAAGGTTGAATCAAAGTTTACATTAATGAAAGAAGACACAATTTCCTATCACATATTCACCTTCTTTAAAAACAAAGTAAGTTCTGCAGCAGAGAAACTATTAAGAGTTACAGACTGATGACAGCTGCTGACCCCTGCCTTCTTCTCCTCCTTTAGGTCATGAAGAGAGCAGAAAAGCTTGAATTGTCAAAGATCGAAGAGAGTAGAGCTGGCAACATTAATCCTGCTTTCTGTGAAACTGAGATGGAATACACGAGCAGTATTCCCACATGAAACAACTGTTTATCATAAAAATTCTAGTTCAAATTATTTATTTAAATGGGGAATGATTTCCACTTAAAATCTAATACAGTAAGTGTAAATAAAAGATTTAAATTACAGAAAACTCTGTTCTGTAATAATGTAATTCTGTTCCAGTCTGGAGTGCTGAAAGAAAGACACAAGGTTTTGCAGGTTGAATGCTCTCATCTTTTCCTCTCTATCAATAACCTCCTCCGTCTCTTTGCTTATGATGTAGAGGCTGCTGAGTTGGTTGGTTTCATTTCCTGCCCATCTGGCAACAGTTCTGCTGCCCATTAGTTCCTATATCTGCTAGTCCATGCTCTCGTAATGTAAAAACTCCAGGGACTGTTTTAAGAAAAAAAAGGAAATGCAGCAGTGTAAAAATTGAAAAGCTAGAGATTGTTCATATCTGCTGATAGTTGCCCTATGTTTTTTTCCTCATCAGGTCATGAGACAAACAGAGAACCTTGACCAAATGGATATCAAAGAGAAGTAATCTGGTAGCCATAATCCTGTCCTTTTTAACTATCAAGTAAAATTACCAAAAGGCAACATAAAGGCACAATAAAATGTTTAGAACACTGCCGAGATTTTATTATGAACAAAAACACATCTTTGTTAAATATTGCTTGTTTTCTATTGAATAGTGCATTGATACATGGTCACGTACATTCACTCCACGAAAAATGTGACCATAACTTTAGAAATAAATACAGTGAAATGACTTTCACAATATGCTTCAGTCAGTCTGCTACCTTGGCTCCACAGTTTAACACAGACCAAGTGCAGGCCTGCAGCCTACCTACAAAGCTTCACAACCATCATGATCCAAACTTCCATCTAAAAATGGACACTAAGGTCCAGTGTGTAAGATTTAGGAGGATCTATTGGCAATGTACATATATCTATTATTATAATTTAATTTTTTTATGATCACCTAAAATTATGAAATGTCGTGTCTTTATTACCATTGATTCAGCCCTTTATATCAACAGAGGGAGCAGGTGGGCATCTGCATTGGTACATTATCATGTTTCGAAAGCAGCCCAGAGTGGACAAATCAAATACTGGTTCTAGAGAGGGCCCTTTCTTGTTTTTCAGCAGTGTTTGCTGCCATCCATGGTTCTCCCACATGCTTGGAATGGGAGGTTGAGTGGGGTGGTATTCAGTTGGCGGCAGTCTGCAACTCGAAGCCACTAAATTCTACACACTGGTCCTCCTTAAATTCAAGATGTGGTGATTCCTCCTTCTGGAGGAAAATGTTACTGACACATATACAATACTTAAGAATTAAACACTGGCTTACAAGATATAACTTGTGTATAAAAAGAGCTCATTCTGTTTATCCCTACTTTCTGGCACCAACAGATAGCACTTACAGCTGCATCTTTCATTTCCCTTGTAAGGCAAGTTTGGTTTTCTGCAGAGTGTACTGTATCTCATTAAATCAGTCACACAGCATGATTATTATACAGTGATATACAGTCTGTACCTTCCTCACAGCCTGTATTTCATATCAGGACGGTCAGTAGGTGTTGTGTAAGAGTGTAATTAATTCTCTGGATCATAATATCTCTTCTTCATGGCTCGGTATTTCCTGAGGAAATAAAGAGCCTCTAGTTCCTTGATGACAAAGTCGCCACGTGCTACGAGCTTCTTGATCTTCTCGGGGTCTGTGACATCTTTGTTCTTCATGAAAGCAGACTTCAGGCGCCCTCTGAAGTAGGCTGAGCCCTGCGGGTACTCACGGTCGAGATACAGCAGCTTTCAGAGGACGAGAAACATATTGAAATCATTTGCAGCACAGAACTGTTTAGAAGCTTATCTGTATTATTGTCTGTCCTTACACACTTACAGTTTTGTAGAGCCTGATAACCTCACTTTTTAAAGGGTTTGCCATGTCAGAAACGAGTTGACCTTTCACTTTTCTGAAAATAGAAAAAAATATGACAGGAATTGTTCGTTAACTGACATGACCCTAACAACAGAGTCACATACATTTAGTGTGATATAAGTGAAATAAGCTAAGAACCGGACAAAACCTGGTATTAGCAAGACTCATGTGGATATAAGGAACATACATTTAATAAATATTAGCATTAACGTTAGCTGGTTTCATTATATGACTAACGTGTTTGTTAGCATGCATTACAGACTCTATAAAGAACCATATCAAACAGGAAATGTATATTTTACGCGTTCTTACTACGAATAATCACTTACATGGTACAATAATACAGACAGGTCTCCTTTTCTTCGTCCTTCCATAGCAGTGGACAGCCTATCTGTAAACACAGTCGTATTTCGTTTCCTCGTGTCGCAAATAAAACAGATAATTGCGCATGCGCATCTGTTTCTATGGTTACCAGGACGCCGTGGAGCCTCTTAGTTTTTATCATGGTGAGTTTTTCAATTTGTTTAGAATAAACTGGCACTGTTTGGCCTTAAAAATTCCCATATTGAAAGGTTAAACTGCGGAGTTTAGCGTTAATTATTGTAAATTGTTACAAAACATAGAATCTAAGGGTGAGGATTACCTACTAACTTACTGAATAATAAAAGCACTAAGTTACTATAGTTACCTAAACTACGCAGCTGTCATGTTAAGCTAGCAGGAAGACTCCTTGCTGTTGATGCTCTGTCATTTCCCAATTTTCTTGACTGGTTCCTCAACTTGTGCCATGAACTCCTGTTTTAATCCTGTCATTCAACCTTCTCTCTGTGATTATCCTGTGAATGTTAGCCGCCCAAGAAAGGAAAGGTATGAGCAAAAGTCAGTCAGCACATTTAACGTTATAACATTTAGCTATAACTCTACATTAATCTGATTATCACAGTTATGTACTTATAGTTGAGGATGTATGTATGTAGCCAGGTGTACATCATGAGTATATTATTCTTCTCCTACAATCAGTAACACACTCGACCTTTTCCTCAGTTATGTGCCCTTTTACAACTCTACCTATAGTCACAAACTACCCCTGTTAAACACTGATTTGTAATGTTCTATTGCTGTGAAGTCATCCAAAAAGGGGCGTAAGCTGAACAAGGCTCAGAAGGCAAAGCTGCAGCAAGAGCAGGAGGAGAGAAGGCTGCGAGAGGAAGGTAATCAATGTATCTGTCTGTGTTTGCGTAAACTAGGGCCAAATTATTGATGGAAGCTTTCGCATTAGGCTTTAGAATCTGCATGAAATCTGTTTATTAATACGTTTTGAGAATCAACTAATCAATGCCCTGGAGAGATAGCTGCAGATTTAGGATATGTGTTGAGAATATGAATGTACACATCTTAATATGCTTTTGCTTTATAGAGGAAGCACGATTGCAAGCAGAGCGAGAAGAGCAGGAAAGACTGGAAAGAGAGAGGAAGGAGAAAGAGCTAGAAAGGCTCGAGTTAAAGGTAAAAAAATGTCTCCAAGGAACATAATACCATGTCAGTCATTGTCAATGAGTATGATATAAATTAAGCTTTGGAGATTGCATTTTAAATGCACAGTAAACAGTCACTGTTCACTGGTGTCTTCTGCCAACAGGATCAAGAGCGCAGAGAAGATGAGCTGAACGAACTCCGCCACCTACTGGAGGAGAATCATACTGCAGTAACCAAATGGAAAAATGATGCTGTTGAGAAAGCCAAGGTGTGTTTCCCTGATATTGTGAGCTATTTTTTGAGACAATATTAGATGTTTGACACATTTGTTGTTACCAATGATGAGCATTTCCTGAGCTAAAATGCAGTAATGATATAAAACAACATTCTGATCCATACTCAAGCAGGCTCCAGCATTTCAAAGAAAAGCAACTCTCACCAAGTTTAAATAACCCAATCAGGTACTCTAATCTTGTATCCAAAGCACGAGTTGCAGCTTTTTTTCAGCTGATGTTGTGTCCGTTTGTGTCCAGTGGGAGCGGTACATGCGTTGTGATGGGACCCCAGACCCAGAAGACGTGCGGGAAGTTAACGCATTTATCAGCTTATGGAGGGATGACCCTGAGGCCAATATCACGCGGGTGCTCGAGCATTGTAACCTGGCTCTACAGGTTCATACCCAAAACTCATAACCAAAACAAGCCCATTTGAGAAAGCTACAATAAAGTTATTGCATTGTAAATAATCCCTTTAAAAAAGGCAGATCAGGAGGGAAGCCAGTTTAAAAATATGTCATGTGCTGCATGGTAGTGAGACAAACTATATGATGTTTCTTACAGCTGACTGAGGAGCTGGAAGTTCTGCTCAGAAGTGTTACAAATCCACAAGATGGTCAGAAGTACAAGGAAGCGCTCATAGAGCTGCAGGAGCTCATTCATTCCAAACACAATCTCACATCTGAAGAGATTCTCGAGGTACAAAAAGCATAGTGGTACTCGTCCTTACTTATTTTAAAGCTTGCTGTTGCTTTAAGAAAGGTGCAATATAAAAAAATTTTGTGTTATCCTGCACATTGGTTGGTTTTCAGTATTTTACAAAGTCATAAACATGGTGTGTGATGGCTATTTAGAACCTTTTTTTTTGTTGTTGTATTATGTCTTCCTGGTAACAGAGGGCCAGTGCAAACACTGACACTGAGACAGGCAACATGAAGACGGTGATCGAAGATGACAACATCACGCTGTGCCTCTGGGCAAACCTCAAAAAGAATCCGAGGTTTGTGGAAGAAAATGCAGTTATCAGACTTTATGAGTTTGTTGCAACAATTTAAGAAAGAGCAATGTTTGTAGCTGTTATTTATGAGTGAAATTAGTAAGCTATTTGATATTTTTAATTTCGTTTATACCTTCTTTAAAAGTGAAATAATTAGCACTAGTAGAGAAGGAAAAATAAATGATAAGTGTAGAGCACAGGAAACACTTTGTACTGGATGTGCATGGATCAGGACAGGAGGGCTTTGCACAGCAGGTGATTAGAACATCATTGTTGCCAATCTACTGAGCACCAGTGATATTGGTGAGCCGAGGTGCACGCGTAGATTCTTTGCACACTTTTTTAAATGTTTTAATTGTTAATTGATTTGTATATTTTTTTGTTTTTAACAGTGGCGTAATCGGACTACAAACTACATTTCATTATTCAACCTTTTGTTTTAAAATGCTAAAAAATAATCTCAAAGAATCTTAGAAAGAATCTTGGAACCTAAGCATCTGTAATTTTCTTATTTCAAACATGGGTATTTAACAGGAAGCCTTAGCTTCTAGCATTTCTCATTGTGTCTGACTGCTTCGTTCAGGTTTAAAGGTTTAAACTTCGAGGAGGCAGGCCTGGGCTTTGAGCTTCCTAAACAGCTGGCTGTGAGCGATATCGCTGTGCGGATCCTCCACACACGTTACGACCATCTGTCTTTGCTTGCCAGAATTGCTCACTCAATAATACAAACACCCAGCCAGAGGTACTTCTCTGCTCTCACAAAAGCTAATGCTATGCATAATTTTTTCAGTAGTTTGGTTAGTACTAACCATGTTTTCTTTGCCCCGTGTTCTTGTCTTTTCTCATGTTTGGTTGCAGGTCTCTTGCAGGCATTGAGCAGGTTCCAGCAGACACAGATACACCTGGGCAGGTGGAGACAAAAGGGGAAGGGGAGGAAGTGAATGAAATGCAGCAGCAGCAGAATGTGGCCGAGGAGGTGCAGTCCATCCAGGGATCTGAAGGGCGGAAGGTAAGACGAAAGAAAGACTTCCTGATCGAGATTTCTAAATTCAATGTGATGTTTTCATTCTTATTGTGCATGTGCCTCACAGAGCGCATCCAGTCTGCAGTCAAGGATAAACAGCGCCCAGCGTGCAGAGGAACGAGAGAGCCAAGTGCAAACACAGATTGAGGTGTTTGATGGTAAGATGCCTAGCCTGACAAAAGGCAGTTCCAACACACAGGATTCAAACCTACTGTCATGTAAAATGACTAAAAGGTCTTTTTGATACATAAACCAACAGCATACAGCAGCTAAATCTAGTTAATAATATTGTCAAATGTAGAATCAGTACTATTTACATCAATGGTTGTCATAAAAGAGGAGTAAATTATATTAAAAGGACAAAAAATCTTTTGTTTAACAGTGGAAAATTCAGCACTTCTTTCTCTCTTTAGCTGAAGGGGACATGACTTCACCCCCACTGCAGCTAACAGTTATGGCCCACAGGGTCCAAGTGGTGGATTTAATGCAGTACACACCTCTGGGTGGGGTCTTCTACTATGATGTGTTTCACCTCCCGCCACAAGCCCGCCATGTCAATGGCTGGGAAATTAGAGAGGTAAATAAAAAAGGGCCACAGTGCCTGCTGCTTTGAAAAGGAGAAGCAGCTGAAGTTGACCTCACACAGCACTTTCCATGTTTTTCTAGATGTCAGATGAAGGGCTCCAGGTGTTCCCCTACCCAGAAGAGAAATCTGATTTGGATGACAATGAAGGGCTAAACTGCCCTCCTGTTGGTGTGTCTCTGACGCTTCCTGACTCTGTCGTCTTCTTCAAAACACCCCAAGTGGCTCGCTGGGATGCTGCAGGTAGTGTAAGCAGATACACATACTATACCATCTTAAGCATGGAAAGGGGTAAAGAAAAACTCTCATTTGGGAAGAGCACCTAAGTTATAGTCATTAATACTGACTATACACTCAGGGACACAGTGGAGGATGGACGGTATCACTGATGTCTCTTATGAGGAGGCAGAGGCGAAGATCTCCTTCAAAATGGACTCCTTCCAGGCTTTTGTGTTGATGCAAGAAATCTATGGCAACTTTCCCTTCCGGAGCTGGGAGCTCAGGCCACTGGGCCAAGACTTGGCTCTTTTCACCGTCAACGGGGCACTCGTGGACCTCAGTATCATGATCAAAGTAGGAGTCTGAAGAGTACTGCACACACATAACAATGGAATTAATTCTAAAGATGTGGCCTGACTTTTTTCGGTTTGTGCCTCTTTTACCAACAGGATAGTCGGTGTATGTTGCAGTCCGAGAAGGAAACAGGTCTCTCTCACCTCACAGGAAGATGGATGAGTGGTCCTGATCTGCAGAGAGCCATGTTGAACGCTGGGATCAACATCTTTGTGAATGAGTTCACCGACAAGTATATCAGCTCCTGTGGCAAGGTCTGCATCTTTCACTTGTTGACCACTTAAATTTGATCTTACTTGTTTTCATAATGGAAACTGAACGACAGAAAGTTTTCTTAATAATGTTAAGAACAATCCCACACTGTTGTGTTTTACAGAGCAACAGGCTGGCAACACACTATCATCCCAATACTTTTAATATAGAACAATTTCTACAGCTGTTTCAACGGATGGATACAAAGGAACAAATTTAATATTGTGCCCCAAATCCATACTTTATTCTAAGAAAGTTTTTTGGATTGTAAAGGAAAGAGATTAAATAAAGTATACTCGTAGCAAACAACATGCATACTACAGTAAATAAGGTCTTTTTTGTGTGTTCAGTTTATACATACAATGCCACTTACGGCGGGGGGGAAAGTGTCAGTTTTGAAAATGACTTTAAAAAATCTGGGAAACCTATTAAATCTTTGTTAAAAGGACTGGCATCCCTCTGTAAAGTTAAAGTGGCAGTAGTTTTTTAAAGTCAGTTTGACGACAACTGATGTGACATTCAGAGCATTCGTTCTTTGTGTATAATATTCAAGCATGTTGCTTTTTTGTATATTAACTTCTAATACAGTTTACTATTAATAGTACTACTATTAATATAAACTTTGCACAAAGCAAAATGCTGATTTATTATGTGCTAATTTTGCAAAACTGCAGTTAAAGGGACAGTTATGACCTTTGCAGGTATTTAGTCAAAAGCTTCTAGCTGTTGGAATTTTTTTTTTAATCCATCAACGTTGACTTCATGGTGGCACCAGAAGAAAAGCTATTAAAGTACATTCTCTTTGAATTCTAAAAGTTTGTAAGGAAATGCCATGAAGATTTTATAGTTGTTAAGATTTATTAGACTATTTAACAATGGCATCTCTAAAAGCATGTGTACAATGATCTATGGATGGATTTACAACCCTAAAATCAGAACTTAACTTATAAAAATTTTCTCATCACAGATTTACTTTACCACTTCTGTACCACTTGATTGTAGTCCAACATTTTTCACAGTTCTATAATTGTGCTGTGTGGTTTGTGTCCTCTTTAGGATCCACTCACAGAACACGCTGCCTACGAACAGATGGCCCTCTTCGCCTCTGCTTGCGCTTTCTCATGGAGCAAGTGGAATGCCAAATGTGACGCCAAGCATCTGGTCATGCAGGTATTCCCACCTACACAGACACGGCTTATTTAATTTAGCATTCTATCCCTTTTCCCTTCTAAAGTCTACCAAAGTGGACGTCTACTTTGCTGCTTGGGTGCCCTTCACACCCGCAGATCTGACATTTCCACAACCAGAGGAAAATGCAGGGCAGATAGAAGCGTTTTCACAGGAAAGCAGGAACTTGTAGTGCCACACAGTGCAAAAATGACTGGCTCTCAATCAGGGAGGACCTGGTTTCTCTTAAATGTAGTGATGCCATGGAGAAATAAGAGATGCAAATAGCTGCATATAAAAGAAAAATAGCAAATCCAAAATGCCACGTTAACTTTGAAATTTTCTTTTTTTTTTTTTACTGTCCTTTGCAAGGTGTGTGAGCACCAAGGACCTGATCCTGTGCCTGCTGACTCATGGAGTCTTTACCTGCTGGGTGCTCAGAGGAGTCTGAAGCTGGAAATCACGGAGAGAAGTGAGACTTTCTCTCCAGATTATTATCCTGGCAGTGAATTCCACTCCACCTTCATCCATATGCTCCAGGACAACATGAGCGCTGATGGCATAGCAAGGACCAGAGAATCCAATTATCTGTTTGTTGATACAGTGCAAAGCCTGCTCTGTGCCACCAGGCCCCTGATGTATTCATAGCCTGCGTGAAATGATTTGTGCTTGCATTTTTTTATGAAAATTTAAAAAAAAATTAAAACACCTCAGTCTGAAATGTGCATTTGGATGCATATAAAAACACACATCTTGTATTTTTAGAATAGGCTACTTTATTTGTGCAAAGTTTCACGCATCTTCTTTGGAACATACAAAAGTGTATGAAGTTGAAAACGGTGACAACCACAGCAAGAACTTAGAGAAAAATAAAAAAAAAAAACTTTGGTGTTTAAGACTGTAACAATGTAGAATTATAACTTAACAAAAATAAACATATTCACATCTCCCCACTCAAAACTAACAAACTCATAAATATAGATTTCAAAAATTTAAAAACACTTAAAATGAAAGATTTATTACCAGTGTTTATAGACTTTTAAATTATAAAATGTCCTCTGCCACCGTTTAGGAAATAGGCTGGCAGTCCCCTGTTTCCTTAATTGCATGAAATGTGTTTAAAAAGCCATGTGGCACAATTAAAGCCATCATCCATGATGTTTGTCAATGGAAAACTGCACAGCGGCCAGTTGCATGACTTGGTGGACCAGTGCTATCATTCTGATGAAATCCCAACATGATTGGTCACTGTCATGCCAGCTCTGATGACTGATTGAGCCTGACATGACAGACTGTGTTACATCCAAGAACACTGTCGCCAGCAGCACTTAAAACTGCATTACAATGTGTTAAGGATGTTGAGCAGCCCACCATAAACCTCCTGTAACTGCCTCCTCTCTATAAAAAGACACACACATACACACAAACAGACTACCTACTTTAGCAAACGTGATGTGATGCATAAAATCCTCTATAGGGTTAGCTATCCCCTGAGGCCTGGCCTGTGCTGTCAATGCAAGTCTTGCTTTAGGAATCTTTAGGCACCAGTAAAAGTCCCAACAGCCTCTGCTTGTGAATGGTACACTGTACTTTCCTTTATCACCACAACAGTGCACAGATCATCTCTGCAGAGGGCTTATGGGCAGTAAAACCCTCCTCCCCGTAGCTAAGGGGCTAAACAGGGGGCTGTCCATTGTGCCGGAGCCCTGCGTAGGGCCACAGCAGCTGCTGGATGGTCATCCAGGAGTCCCCAGTTCC
>JAPXVT010000016.1:6121869-6135000 GCA_029823135.1 Acanthurus reversus | reverse complement strand
GGCTTATAGGTAGTCCTAAAAAAAGTCAGTCAGACTGCAACACAAAGTTTTTCAGATACCCATAAATATACATATAAAAAAACATCTAAATAAATTCAGCAATATTCCATATAATTTGGAATTTTCATAGAGATAAAGGCAGACTAATAATGGTATTATGTGACCAGTCTACCAAATATTTTTTATTTATTTACCTCTGAGTCGGCGTCACAGTTTCATCTGGTCCAGGGGAAGTGCTCTGAATGTGTTCAGGAGCAACCATCTCGGCTCCTGTAGGAGGGGTGTTACTTAGCGTGACCGTCTGATCCTGGCCAGTTGATTTGCTCAGATTTTGGGCAGCACCACAGGAGTGAGACTGTGCAGTCGCAGGAGCCTCTGTGTCTGCTGAGACAGAAGAAAAGAGGGTTCTTAATCACAAATAAACTAGCTTAAGGTTGTTGAGTAATCTGTTGTTGTTATTTCCTGTGATGATTTCCTTCATTTCCCAGGGTGCATTCTGACAACACCAGGAAACATTGCGCAGTGAGTCCTAGATGTAAAGGGAATACCTTCGCTTTATTAACATATTTTTAAACATCTGAGAATGTTTCTCCATATAGTCCATAAGTATAATAAATAAGCCGTAAACACAAATATATTAATAATGGAGTAAACCAGTCATATGACAGTATGTGATGCCACAAGCCTTGCTGCAATCATTAAGTACATGGTTTTACAAAGCTGTCATGGAGTTCTGGATCTTTTAAACATCATTAAATTGATTTTCATACTGTGCTATTTAGTAGCATTTGACCTTTATCTCGCCTGATTTGCTAAAAGTTGTTTCTCTTCTAAACAAACAGCAAACATACCAAGTGAGTCAGGATGTGACTCACTCTTTGGTCATGTTGTAAATGCACACGCTAGAGAGGCTAGGCAACAGTGAAACAGAAAAATAGAACGATCCACATGGAGGGTGAATTGGAGAGAGAGTGAGGGAGAGGGAAAAGAGATCTTACTGTTGTTCTCTGAGTGGGACAGATCAGGGAGAGCATCCGCCTCTGGGTGTCTAATGCTGACAGCTTGTGAGTGGGCGCTCAACGGCACTGCTGCCTCTTTCTGAAACACACACACGCACACACACAAAATGATAAATATTCAGAAATGAAAGAGGTCAAAAGATCAAATAAGCAACACACATTAACCATGTAACAAGCAGCAGGCCTACAGTCAGTCAGCAGAAACAAATCTTTTGTCAGATGAAAGTCGTTGCATAAGAAGTCAGCACATCTTGGAGCTGACAGACAGACAAAGCATCTGCTCCATCAATGATGGATTATTGGAAAGACCCCCCCAATTACTGTCATCGTCATATTAATTAAAAACGCAAACATCACTTTCTAACTGCCTGCAGCATGTTGGAGTGTTTAAATTAGTTTAAAAACCTCACAGGCATGAAATTAATTAAGTATGGAAGACAACAAGTGAGTAGAATGCATAACATCGAGATCAGAATGTGTGTGACAAGACATTGAGATTACAGCTGCATAACGTGCATTTTGTGTACAGAATGAATTATTATTTGGTGCAGATTACATATGGATTTTATTGTTCTTCAAATGCATGTGCATGATCCTTTCTTCTCCTAGTAATAACACAGCACGTTACTATATATTTACCTCAGTGTGACCTCAAAGTTTTAAGCACAGTCATTCTTAATAAGGAAGTGGACAGCGTTAACACAAGCATGCAGACTGCTGCCTGTGAGCAGAAGCTGTGAACGACGATAAGTGAGCAGCTACTTTGGTAGGCAAATGGCAGAAAGAGAAAGAGAAAGAAAGCTTTGAGAAGGAAGAATAAGAGGAACGGAGAGAAAAGAACATATGTATAATTTAATCAGATACATGCAAGAAAGGAGCATATGAGCAGTTTCGCATGTCTGATCATTAACTACAAATCAAACAAAATCAGTATTTTACACTTGTCGATCATTTTTTCCCTTTCAGGCGGTCACTGCTTCTCATTCATTTTGGAGTCTTGTCATTATTTTTGCAACTTAAGACTTCAGATGTGGCACATCACACTGACAGGGACTGTTTTTAAAATCCTTCTTGTTGATGATGCATTCAAGGATAGTTCCATATTAGACATCTGAAACTAAGGACTCTAATTTCACATGTCAAAGCATCCCTGAATGCACCAACAGGAAGAGTTTGTAAAAGAGTCTCTGCTTTTAAATGCATGACCAAACAAGTGTGATAAACGGGAGAGGAAAGTCAGGCATACGTGCACTGAGATAGATTACTTATCTCTAGCGAATTTACAGAATTTGATGTCTCTAATCCAGTTTTTATGGTTGTAAATCACAACCATAAAAACTTCCTACTTCCTTTGCAAAATAAGTGTAAAATGATATCCCAAAAACAGCAGAGATCTGTATGATAAAGATTTCAAATATGTTTTAAGCTAAGGAATGTAAGACGAGCAGTCCTGTACTGGTACTGTTTCCTGCTACCTGTTAACTAACCAGTTGTTAGCTAACCTGTACAAAAACAGTGCAACAGTGATCTGTTGTTGATCTCTGAGAAGGCTGGAGTTTAGAATCTTGGTCAAAAGCACATCAGCTCACGAAAATGCAGATTTTTTTTTTTTTTTCTTTTTCTTAAAAAGCTACAAGCTTATGTGCCTCCTTAAGGTCAACCTGGAGTTATCCTCTGAAAAAAAAGGCATGTGAACTATCACACATTGATCTTGACATGTAGTTTCCCAAGAATGGAAGCTGCTTGGAGGTCTAGAAGTTACAATGTGATGATATTTTCACAGGTTTGTTTCAAGAAAAGAATTACTCATCTCAAGTAAGAAGCAACAGTCACCACTATTGTTTGCAACATCACACTTTAGAGAAGACTCATGACGTTCAAGACAAACTTTTCATTCACTTGGAAATGCCACATCCAACCAATGAAATAAATTATATTTCAGAAGTTTGCAAGTCAAAGTTTGAGAGATGCAAAATGTTTTATTCCATTTTAGCTCGTTTAAGATTGTTTAATGACCTTTTAAAGACAGCTGTCATCAAATTTGTTAGGAATATATGAAGCAAATTATTAAGGGCAATGCACAGTTAAATAATACTACAAAAAGGTCACATCTAGACAAAAATCTTACATACGGTGCACCTCGTAAAGAATTCATATATCTAATGCCCTGACAATTCAGTTTACCTGCAGAGGTTGACAGTTCAGCTCTGGCTCTGACTCAGTGCAGGCTTCAGAGTCTGTAACAGACACAGAGGAGGAAAAGAACAATGTAAATCAGAAAAAAATGTCAGGGGGAAAGAGAAGGCAGAAAAAAAAGGACAAAACAAAGAAGCAATTCATTAAAAACCCAAACTCGTGTCGCATTTATCTAATGGCCTTCCCAAAATACAACCCCACCTTTCACCATAAAAGGTCAGACTGTCTATTATGCAAGGCATTAAGCTGAGGGAGGGGAAAAGAGGTTAAAATACCATGCATGGCTAAGGTGGCATTAATGACCGCATCTGCACTCTCGTTTTCTGTCTCTCTGCCTGCCAGCCGCTCATGCAGGCAGAGGAATGGGGGATTACTGAGCTCACTTCGTGGCCTTAGACCGGTCGTACACCTTGCCATACAAGGACCTTGAGGAAGAGAGGATTTCACATGTTGTGGAGACACACACACACTCCTTCTAAAACACAACCTTTACAAGTACAGGGCCACAGCAACCATAGAAGGCTGGGGTCTACATCCAAAGGCCGCAGACTGTGTGTATCCTTACAGTGAGTGAGTGTGTGTAGTGTGCTGGTGCTTCATGGGTGGCTGAGTGCCCTGTGACACCCATGGATTACAGGCGGATAATCCACTCACTCTCTCTTTCACATACAAATCAACACTCAAAGACAATAACGGAGTCTGTGTGCTGTTCTTCACCTTTTGAGTTTATACTGTGAAGCACATTGTAAAGCACTGAGAAACCTGCAAAGTGGTGCACCAGCTGCATGTGTGTGAGTGGACTTCAAGTCATTTTAATGTGTAACTAGTTAGTCTGAGACTACAAACAGTGGCTTCACAACAGGAACTTTGAAGAGAGTAGAAAAGACCTCAACCAAAATATTGCTACTGACGGTAATCAGTAGCAATAGAGAGCTAGGAATGTAGGCAAAATTTTATTTTTTATTGCCATGTGCCCATGAGTAGATGTAGCTTACAGCATATAGTGTTACACAAAGGGATGGCATTGTTCTATCTAAAGCTTACATAAAGAATTAACTTTCAATGATAAATATAAGTGACAATTCTTGCAGTTCAAGCAATAGTTTCAGTATCACCATGCTAAAAAGACACATAATGCATTAGCTTAAATTTTAGTTGGATGAGGTTGTTTAAAGCTCCTCTACTCTCTCTCTCTACTATTTTTCCTACTGTGTTGGATTTAGAGCTGAACAGAGGAAGGGTCAGAATAAGGCCAGAAAAATATTAAACTATATTTAGCCCTGTTTGGTTTGGCTTTATATGGTTGTTAGCCTCGGGCTAATTCTTGTGTAACTGAGTTTTAGAGGCTCAAGCCAGAAGATTAATCTGTTGAAAGTTAGTTCAAAATGTATAGCTATTATATAACCAATTATGTGTTTTTTTTAGACTTTTACAAAGTTATATAAATTGGAAAAAAGAGCTGAAGTGGTTGCTTAGCAGTGGAAGTGTTATGATGCTGGCTGGTGGTCATTCCGTCCACCTTGGTATCCCCACTCACCTCGACCCACTCCTGCTGCACTCTGCCCAGGCTGAGCCTCACCAGAGAGGGCAGACAGAGGAGTGGATGTGTCCCTCACTTCTCCCTCTCCAGCTGTGTCCACCACTGTCCACTTCTCCTCCCCATCCTCCTCTTCTCCTCTGTTTGTTAATTTATCTGCTGTCTCATCAGGCCTGCGGTCCGTTCGCCCGCTCTGTTCTCTGCAGTTCCTCTCTGCTAACTCGTTCTTCAGGAAGTCTTGAAGCACAAACTCCTCATCCCAGTCCAAGTCATCTCCAGGCTAAAAAGACATGAAAGATAGATTAAGTCTCAATATAAGGAAGAAAAGCAATAGATGCACAAAAAATTCTTACAGATAAACCTGAGAGAGAAATGGCACACTACTACTAGACATGTTTAACAAGTCATTTCTGGAAAAACCAACACAGAAAATGTTCAGCAAAGATGACAAACAGAGCTGTTGGCAAAGCAGCATAGATCATGTGTTACCCTTTTTTCAATATTGTTCTTCTTGTTGACTGACAAATTCAAATCAAATGAAATTTTAGTGGCTGTCCCTGATCCAGAGCTAAACTAATTACATCTTGTTTACTGTATGCAAATCTATCTACCTCAACACCGAGCTCATTGTATTTTGGGGTGAAAACAATGGTGTTGTAATGGAAATGTGCAGGCGTGCCTCAGTGCATTTTATGTGAGGAGCTGTGCGTAGGTGTGTAGTGGCATCAGATTTTGTGTGCATGTGTGTGCGTGTGTGTGCACATGTCCACTTCAGCCGCCAACTCACTCTCAGTTCTTTTCTACCATATACTCCATCTGTCTCAGTACAGTAAAAGCTCTGTAAATGCTCTCAAAGCAAGCCCTCAAACATCATTCTATTGTGATTAAATCTGAATATTACTAATTTCAAAAACACATACATCACTTGCTTATCTCCCAGATGGTGCACATTTTATTGCATATTCTAAAAACAATTTATACTGACTGCAGATTAAGAAAAAAAGATTACTTCAGACAATTGTGGAAGTAAGTGACTGCTGCTGTTTAGGCAGTTTGTCAATAATTTAAGTCCTATGATCCAGCCCACCCTTCCTCCCTTGCTCTCTGACCTCTTCCTCTGGTGCAGGTGTCTGGCATGAGGCCTCTCTGCTGTCCTGAGGTGTCTTTAGCTGCTCCAGCTCCTCACAGAGCTGCCGCTTCTGGTTTTCCTGCTCCTGCACCCTGTGTGCAACGAAACAACATCATGTTTTGTTTTGTTTTTTTAACTGCTGAAGGACTGTTAGCTTTAAAAGAAATGTGGAGAAAGCATGCAATTGTCAAAGCACTATTAAATGGCCAGAGACATAAGAAATCCTATCCTACAAGACAGTACAGCAGACATACTGTACCCAATCCGCAGGCCCATGCAGTGTCCCATTCTGTTGCCCAGGGTGACCAGCGCCAGTTCTCCAACTGGCCAAATAACGGGTTTCCTCACTTCACGGTTGTGTAGGTCCAGTCCCAGTCCGACCCTCTAATCTCAGATTACAGAACCCTGAACGTGTCCTCCAATAAAACCCAGAGCGTGACACTGTTTTATCGTCCAGTCTTGCTTGATAGTCTGTTAGCCCAAAAACTCCAGGTCAGGAGGTAACTATACTTACAATGAGTCCCCTTCAGTTTTCTTTTCTCCTAAACAATATTAAACTTTTCTAGGTTACCCTGGCAACTGAGCACCAGTAAATCCCAGCTGGACAGCCTGACCAGTTCCCCCTCTCTGATCTACTACTGAGCCACACTTGCTCTTTTATATATCTGAAGGGGATGGCCGTCTCCATGAACACACATATAAACAGACACACACACACACACGGCTCGAGGTAAACCCATCCACAAAAAGTGAGAGAGAGGTCCAGAGTTGGCTCAGACCCAGTACTAATGAGGCAGGCCCTTTGGGGTCACTGAGGTCAGGATGATTGTCAGGTCTTTCCTCCACTCAACACAACTGACTGACCAACTGAGACACAGTACTGGAGAGCAGAGACACTGCACCCACAGTGTGAGGCTCTGACATTGTGTGGTGTTAATTATGGAGAGTTTCACTAAGTTAAAAAAAAAAAAAAAAAAGTTAACTTCTTTGGCAGGTAGATCTCTGCAGAAACAACTTCATTGGTTGCATTAAGTCTTCTCAAGCTCTACTCAGTAATTGTTTTTATTTATTCAGGACCATGAGGCATTTAAGGGTTGTGAAAGTTTTGCACGCATTCAAACAAGTTTACAGAGACAGCTACAGGCTTGTATAGATGCAAAAGGCAGTGGGCATAATTCTATTCTTTTGAAGGGGGGCAACAACCAAATTAAAGCTGGTAATGCAAAACACAAGACTGAATTTAGGTCTACAGCATTTATAGCGCATTTTGACAAATATGCTACAACCTTGTACCACCAGTAGGGTGCACTTAAGCACCACTGCTAAGCAAAAATAAGACAATTTAAAGGCCCTGCAGACCACCTCAAACCATCACCACGAGAATCTTCATCACAGATGATACAGAGACACCACATGGTACTGACGTTGCTATACTGTTAGCTCACAAGCATTTGACTATCGCAGACAGAGGTAAGAAAACTATTATTTTGAACCCGACAAAAATTTCAATTGATTAATTCACAATCATGATATTTTCTGAGGAGGAAGCAACGCATTTATTCCGCACCTTTTTAAAACCTCTGCAGATGCATTATATTTGAAAAATTATGTCTCTACATATAAATGTTGCCAATACATCCTTTATTTATTGCGCAAGCAACAAAAATGTGTCGCCAGTAAACTTGAATTCTCTGTGGATTGATCAATCGCAACATTATAATGTGAATACCATCAAACCCACACAAAAGAAGATTTAAACAAAAAGCTAACATATGACATATACCACAGGTTTCGAAACATGTACCAAGTTGTTACACAGTGTGACTTTGCTGCCACCTGTTGTTGGGGCATTGAAAAAAGTGCGCCCAAGTAGCCCTTATTTCTTTTATTGAAGTGTGGCAAACTGCACATGTAAAACTGATACAGATAGTCAATAGGAAAAGATCTTTCACCCTGGGATGGAAATAAGTCACCCTATCACCACCTTTTGTACAATATAGAACATTTTTAATCTACATTTTATTGTAGATTATGCTTTGAACTCACTAACTATGTAATATTTATCTAGTTCATTTAAAAAATATATACTGTATATTTTCAAAGTAAGTCTTGTCGAAGTCTTTGTTAATGAAGATCTATGTCGGTCATCCTCATGTGAGGAGTGCTGGGGTAGCACCTGAGCGCCCTCTATTGGGCAGCCGCCACTGTTGGAAAGGCAGCTAGGCTAACCAGCTAACCATTAAAGCACTTCATGCCTCGATTACAGTCTCAGTTTTTTGCAGATGTGCATATCAGGTGTAACCGGTCTCTGGCTTGCTTACGAATTTCTTCTTCAGTGAAATCAGTGTTACATTACTTGGCTAGAAAATAATTTTTTTTTAGCTCTGTTGACTAGGGTTTAATTCTACCAAATTAGATCACTCCTGAAACACATTCAAAACTGATTTCTTACGTAACAGTCAAGTTGTCTTTACTTAGTTTGCACAACCACTGCAAATTTCTTCCTGTGGTGTTTCTCTTTTACTGTTCTCTGCTCTCTGAACAATTTCTCAGACATCATCATCATTCACTTTAGCGCTCAGCAGCTTACACGTTTCTGACTACCCATCGATTTTCTCACACACTGCCACATGCAAGGGGAGTGCAGACAACAACAATTTGCTCACCTGACTGAAAGGTGCAGGATCTCCGTGCGGGACCTCCTCATGTTACTGGCCATTTTGATCAGCTCCTTCTCCAGCGAGTCTGTGTACTGGGCCAGCTGGTCCAGGCTGAGGGCCCACTCTGCCCTGCGCGTGTCCAGCTCGGCCTGCAACGTCTGTGGGAAGACAAGTCCGAGGGAGTCAGCCTCTCACTAGGGTGAAAGGCTGCAGGCAGCTGCACAGCCTGAATTTTACACCTCTGAAAAGTTCTGACACCTAGCTGACACAAAATCTTTCCATGTCAGCCAGCACACCGAAGAACCAATGCAAGACTGACTTGCACTGGTACTGCTCTGCTCCACTAATGATTTCTGTCTCATTTGGTATGTTTACTGCTGTATGGCTGTACGTGGCTAATGAATGCAGAGTGGCAACAATGCAGGAGGAGGGGGGAGAGAGAAAGAGACAGAGAGAGATACAGAAAGTTGGAGTGAGGGAGGAGGGGAGTGGGTTGTGTTCGTGGTACAACACTCTGACTAAATAGCCCTGCTTGGATGGGGCCTGTTGGAGAGTTATGTAAGTGAGAGATCTCTAGAGAGGAGAGATAGTGGGTGGAAAGGAGAGAAAGAGCAGATAGGCAGTGATAGATGGAAAAAAGAGAGCAACAGGTGGAGGGAGAGTAAGATAGAAATCACATTACATAATTTCATGATTCACTTATTTTAAAAAAAGGTATTGAACGGGCATTTTCAGCCTGGAATCAACCTGTACGCGATTCACATATACAGAGGCACCCACACTGCAGTACACTGTGAACCTGTGATTTTTCTCAAGCTTATATCAAGTGTTAAAAAAAAAGTAAAATGTGTCTGTGGAAGTGTGTGAGTGAATCTGACCTGGAGACTGGTGTCTGTGTTGCCCGCTGGCTGTGCGTGGTTGTCAAACAAGCGTCTGACTGCAGACAAGACAAAGTCGTTTTCCTCTGTGAAATCCCTTTTCTGAGAGACGTAGAGAGGAAACATGATGAAGGAGAATTAATTTAAGATGGAAAGTCAAGCACTGGAAAATAAGATGCACCTTAACATCAGACACAATGCTGACCAGAGACAAGAAGTTCACTTGGGCTGCCACCTAAAAGTTGACGATTCAAGTCATCAATCGATAACACATACTTTTGCCTTGCTTTTTTTTCCCCTAACAATGCACTTTTTAGCTGCGTCACAACACAAGCAATGCACACACAGCATGGTAGGCAAGAAACTTTACAAACTTTGTCTAGTCTCTGACCAAAATCCACAAAACTATTTGGGGTTGAAAGCTGAAAAGGCTGATAGGAAAGATGGCAGCAGACTTCATTCTGTTGTCTGCTCCAACACTCCCTGCTCAGTTAAAAACTGTTAGTGAAGTCAGCTTTGACCCAGACAGCGGTACAATTGCCTCTTCTGCCGTCTACTGTGAGGAACGCTTGGCTCACGGTGCTGTCAGCAGCACAGCCGAAGAGGTGCTCTGTAGTGGGCTGGGATTTCATAACTGGACTATGAGCAGGATGCACACTTTCACTTTCTTTGTGCTGAAATCTGATGTTTTCACATCACAGATGTTGAAGAAAGGCAATAAAACATAAAAACATGAGCACGAGCAGGCTGACAGTGATAGACAAACAATTAGTTGTATGAAAAATAAGGAATAGCTAAATCTACGTATTAAACTGCCAAATCAGTCACAGAAAATTTGAGTAAGACAAAGATCTGAAGTTTCCATGCATTCATTAACATCCTACTAACTTAACTGTTCTGAGCTCATATGAGCTTCTAAGCAATACCTAAACAACCTAAACAATCTTAACCTGTCGGTAACACTATCTAGAACTATCTTAAACCTTAGAAGACTCTCTATCTCTTGGTGTATTTAGGCAGTTATTCAAACAGTTGAAGTTTCATCTTTTATTTTCAAAGCTAATTCTTAAAGGTTACTAAAGTGGCCCCTTTACTGTGCAAGCAACTGTTTGTTGTTGTTGTTGGTTGTGCTTGTAGTAGGCTGCACCTTAAGTTACAGATATTAACTACAGATAAATTAAAAATAAAATAATTCAAGCATTTTAATTCTACAGCTGATGCCATGTTGGTTTTATGTTGTGAATGACATTTTTCTTTACAGCAGTCATCTGCAGGCCAGACATAACATGAAACACTGGGTTTATTGAACAAATGCAAATTAGTCACTATTCACTTATCTAGGATCTTAAGTTGATTTTTTAAATGACACGCAAGTCGGGCCTTCACACACACTTGGTTACCAGTTTGTTTAGGAGGCGCTTGAACTCCTGAGCCATGTGATCAGGGCTGGGTCCTTGCAGCATCAGCAGCACCTCCCTGTCCAGCGTCTCATCCAGCGGGGACGCAAAGCTCATTGTGGTGGACAAATGGTCTACAACATGGTGGGCCTGCAGGGGATTCCAACACATTCACACAACAAGCACACGAGACAAAAACCAGCAGTCTGACTTTTACAAAGCTGAACTATGACAAACACACAGCACGTGAAAAACTGTATCTAATGTTCAAACAGTGCTGTGTATTATGCAGGAAATGAGATAAAATCCCAAAAGTCTGAGGAAGGAAAATCTCCAGCGATAAATCAATTGCCTGTAGGCATAAAACTTCTCAGAAATGCAGCTTGGATGAGAGGCACTGTGAACTGAGATTACAAACAATTGACTAAACACTAGCTGTGTCTGCTGGTGTGAATGCTGTATCTGTGTAGGGTGCATTCAAGTTTATATCTCCAAGAGTTGGCTGCAACAAAAAACACGTCCAAAAGGTCCAGAAGTCATTTGTGTTGCAAGCCAGCATTTATAGACCAGAGACTGAAATGGTGTGTACAAAGAAACGAAAATAGAGATCAGAATGCAAGACAAAATGAAGAATAAGGGATGGGTTAATGATTTTAATGAGTCAGAGCAAATGGGAACAAACAGAGAGCATAAAGCAAACGGTGGCAAATGAAGAAGACAGAGACAGAGTGAGGGAGTGCTGACCTCCAGTGGTGACTGTGCCAAAGCCAGTTCTGTCTGTAGGGAACCTGAGCTGCTCTGGTTCAGCCTGTAGGCCACCGAGAGGGACAGACCAGCACTGTGAGAGATGGAGTTGAGGTGGGAGGCAAAACAAGTTATAAAGACATTCATTAGAAAAGGTGGTAATGGATGAATTTTTTTTCAAAGGCAAACACATAAGCACACTAAACTCTGATATATATGTAAAAAATATAGATATTGCTAATATGTACTCATTTCGTAGTAACCATTAAAGTTGGGGTAAGCAGTTTATCTTTGGCATCATCACACTAAAATTCCATTGATAACCTTTCAGCATGTTGTAATTTATGTGGTCTGAAGGAATAATACACATCTGCATCTTTCCATGGTTCTGTATGCTCTGCCCTCAGATCCTGACAGGGTATTTTTGGCCATTCATAGTAATTTAACAGAGCACATGTTCCTATTGGCTGCTCTATGCTGTGCTTCATCGTGACCGGGGACAATGGTATGAGCTGAATGGCTATTGAAACAACTGATGTGCCTTTTGCTCCATAACTGTCTCTCTGCTGATAATAGTGTCTGCAGGCGACACTGTCAGCCGACTTGAGTTGAGCTGAGGCCAGTTTACTCTGCTGAAACTTTCCCTGCAATCATTTCGTCTGGTCTTGAATCTTTGGTGTAAAGTGGCCTTGAAAGAAAGTGACAAAACCTGAGCCGGAGCCAAAACAGGGAGGGGAGGGGGTGCAACGAATTTGATTACCAAGGAGTGTCATGCTACAGCTAGCTTGTTCTCCAAATGTTACCTACCTCAGCTTTAATTTCTTAAACCTCTTCACTAACAGACTGTATCTAGATCACTTACCTAGCCAAATCTGTTTGCATCATCTGCATCTGGTTCTCCAGTTTGCTCTTATCTGCCCTCAGCAGCTAGATTCAACGACAGATACACAAACACGACTCAATTCATTCCTTTGGTTATGTAGAAGTCAGCTACTTTTTCAGCAGTTACCCAACTTAAACAAACCTGTTAAAATAAAAATCTGTGTGTGGAAGGACAGCAGGTGATTTAATTCCCCAAGTCAGTCAGTCAGGGACTCACAGGCTGATAATTGTAAGATTACACTAAAAGTAATGACACTAGAGTAGAAGAATTAAATTAAAAAATGTTATTTTTCCAAAATTAATATACATACATGTTTTTTTTTTAATATGATTAAAGTTACTAAGTCTTTTAAGCAAGGTTTAGGACATCTAGTATGCTTTTTTAAAGAGTCATTTTATGAGAGAATAATTGCCTAATTCTATTCAAACTTTTTTCAGCTCCAAATGATGTGATGAACATAAACCACATGGTTTATTGTGCCTATAAGATGGTTGCATTTGCACGAGGAAGGAGCAAGCAAAGAGATCAGGAACATACGAGAGCATGAAATGAGCATCAGTGAGAAAGTAAGCGAGCTTGTTTATGTTTAGGAACAACAACAACAACAACAACAAAAAGCCTGATTTGTGAAGGTTAACATACTGACCTCTGTGATGGAGGAGTATTCCTCCACTGCTGATTTGAGCTC
>JAPXVT010000016.1:5851021-5861538 GCA_029823135.1 Acanthurus reversus | reverse complement strand
AGCTAATTGAGTGAAAAGCATGATGTGTGTTAAAGTGGAGCACAAAACGGCTTTACTTAACTGACATTGCGGAACCAAAGGGACAGTAAAAGAGGCTGCAAGAATGCAAGTTTACTAATTAAGCACGGGTGAGTCAAAGGCATTCCAGATATGTAGTATAAAGTTTTGCTTTTAACTTCTCTTTTCTTTGTTCGGCCCGTTAAAACTATAAATGACATACTCACTTTGAACAGAAGTGTTCAGGCGGCCGTTGAAATTGTGTTATTTTACAGACACACAACACTGCACAGCTTTATTTCAGGCCGTGGAAGATAGCAGTGTTTCAGCAACGCAATAACTGCTGTAATCACCTGCTTTATTTGTAACGGAATGACAGCATTTGTCACAAGCTGCATCACTCTGAAAACGGTCATTTTAGACAACTTTATGTCAGTAATGTAATGTTGAGTTCATGCAAGTATCTTCCTTATCACCTTTACACATTTACAGTTACATTAACTTTATGCCATTACTCCCTAAAAACTTAAGCGTCGAGGCTACAGAATGGTATGCATGCCACATGACTGCAGCTGGGAACCTGTACTGCATGTCACACTCCTCTTTCTCTCCCCATTTCCTTACTGCCTCTACCTGGTTATATAGAATTAAGGTAGAAAATGCTAAAAATTCACCTAAAAATTACTTTAAAAAAGGACCAAAAAACCCCCAAACACCTAACCTTAATATGTGTGCGTCAAATAAGAAAGTACAGTAGATCATGTTCACGTAAACTTACTTTAGACCCACTGTAACGACTCGCGCACCAGCCTGTTTCTGCATAATTCTTCTTTTAGGTTTTCAAATAAATTAGCCAAGAAGTTTGTTGCATAATAACAGCAATATACATAGAACAAGTAATAATGTCAGCCGTTCCAATAATTAAGTTAAAGTTGTTTTTGAAGAAAAATGAGAGCATCTGCCCCTTTGAGCAAAGTTGGGAATTAGCAGCTCCTCTTTTCTAAGTTAATAGTAAGTTTGAAGTGTTGATCCATCCAAATAATCAATTTCACAACATCACTTAGTTGCAACTTAATCCAAAAGAATCTGCTGAAAACTTAAAAAATAAAAATCTAATCCTTTTGAAGTATTCTCTTTGAATTTATTGATGTTTATGCTCAACAATATCTGTTTGCGTTAGAAGAAAACTTTAACTTTAAAGCTATGCATTACAGTTTTCATCCAGTTTGGATGAGCCATGTGATATTGAAGTGTGAAAACGGCAAAAATAGAAGATACACAAAAGAATATTTGCTTTAGTGTAGTTCACCTCATATTGATCAATTCCCTTCATGTTGCATAATAAAGTGCACTGGTCTTATCACTCTGAAGTGTGTCTACATGATCTGTGACTGTTGTCTGAGTGTGCAAAAAGTGTGTGTGTGTGTGTGTGTGTGTGTGAGAGAGAGAGAGACTTGAGGAGGGGGGCAGCACTGCTGTGCATTTGCACAGGGAGTGATGAGCCCTCTGGTCAAATGGCCCCTCCCCTTTGCTCTCTCTCTCTCTCTTACACACACACACTGTCACACACACACACACACATCGAGAAAAAGGCTCCGCTGCTGCTGGCCCTTTAAGAGCGGAGTCTAGATCTCACAGCTTACAGCGAGGGAGGGAGAAGAGGAGGGACAGAGGCAGAGAGAGAGAGAGTGAGGGAGGGTGTTAGGCTGAAAGTGTGTGAGTAGAGAGACAGAGAGGAACACAGTGTGAGAAAGAGAGAGAGAGAGAGAGAATCAGCAGTGTGTGTGAGAGGTTGAAGGATCACTTCTATCCCGTCTTGTTTTGGGGAGACTAACCTTGTTCATCT
The DNA here is from genome assembly GCA_029823135.1 of Acanthurus reversus. Taxonomy (NCBI): domain Eukaryota; kingdom Metazoa; phylum Chordata; class Actinopteri; order Acanthuriformes; family Acanthuridae; genus Acanthurus; species Acanthurus reversus. The sequence continues at coordinate 5,859,695 of JAPXVT010000016.1, read as the reverse complement.
GAGCATTGTGGGACTGTTTTATGTTGTTGTTGTCGAGAGAGACGGACCCTTACTCCAGCATGCTCACTGAGCCTGAGCTACCTCAGGAGTGTAACAGGTACGTGACGCTTTCTCTCTCTCTCACACACACACACACACACACACACGCACTCAGACACACACACACATTCACATACAGATGACAGAGACGGAGGACAGGACAGAGCGGGACGGAGACAGAGAGGGGAAGGTGCTGGGAGGATAGGGTAGAAAGTACAGAGGCATGTGTGTGAAGACAAGACTTGGTCAGTTTGTTTGTGTGTGTGTGTGTGTGTGTGTGTGAAGCATGTGAACTGTCTCAGCGAGTGTGGGCTGAGTTTGAAGCTGGAGAGAGAGTGTGTGTGTGTGTGTCTGTGTGTGTCTGTGTGTGACAGAGAGATGTTAAGGAGAGTTGATGATTGACTCCTATCCTTTTTGGACAGATACCATATGCAAATCTGTGGCAAAGCAGGCATTACATGTGTGTATTTGTGTGTGTTCTGACATGTTTGTCTCAGCTGTAACAAACTGACTCTCCTTCCCTCTTCTGTCTCTCCTGACAAAAGTTCTGTTGATTCAGTTCAATACCTCCGTAGACAAACTGTTTAAAACAGTGTGTGTGGGTGCGTGTCTGTGTTGTGCGTGTGTGTGTGTGTGTCAGTCTTCTCACCATGTCATCTACACTTGTCATCACGACTTTATTTACTTCTGCTTTACCCTCTCATCTATTTATATGTCTCTTTCAGTAACTGCTTAACTTGTGAAGGTGCTATCAACAAGTCACAAATATAAGGAGGATTTCTTTTATTTTAAACGCTGAAAAAAGCAGCAAAAATAAATCATGTTTTTAACCCGCAATTTGAAATGTTTACACCCTGCCCTCCCGCTCAGCTTCTCCTTTTAAAAATTTACTTATTTGCAATGTATTTTTCACTTAATCCAAATTCAATACATGCAAACCCCCAGTAATCCTATTGTCACTTTGCGTGGTGTTGTTTTTTTTTTCTTGCCTTATGCTAATGTTAATCTCACTGTGCTCCTCTGATGTTTGTGCGGGCCTGCTTCGTTTAGAGGTGCGAACCCTCTAACCTTGCCCCATTCCGACCCTGTCAACACAAGTGGCTTTTGCCTGTGGAATAATGGCTGTTTGATGCTAATGCTGTGAGAGACAGATTATGTTATAATACCCGGCATTTTAATACTAACGCACACGTACGCAAACACACACACACACACGCCTTTCTCGCTCTCTTTCCCCCCGCCTGCTTGACTTTTATTGCATTAAAGTAACGCTCTGTTTTGCCCGATGAAACTAATCTTTTGTTACGAGATAAACTGGGGTCGGTTGGGTTGTTGGTGGTGGTGGTGGTGGTGGTGGTGATGGGGGATTTCAGGGGCCCCTTGAATTAAGAGCACATTTAGATGAGGCAAAAATGTGTTTTTAATAAACCTTTCAATCCGGCAAAGTGGTTGAGGAGAGAAAAAAAAAGATAACAACAGCTAGGAGGAATTAAAAATTTAAAGGATTACACAGAAAAGCAGAATGTATGGAGATAAATGCAGGGATTACAATGACTTAGGAGGAGAGCGCTTAAAACTCTTGCTTTCCAGTAATGCACTCCATCACTGTGGCCGTGTGTGTGTAAGTGTGTGTTCATACATGGATGTATGCGTGTGAGCGAGAGAAGAGTATCTTCCATTCCGTGGGTGCGTGTGTGTTTGTGTGTGTGTGTTTGGCGTGTGTGTGTGTGTGTGTGTGTGTGTGTGTGTGTGTGTGTGTGTCGAGCGGCGGTAGTCTCTCGGCGGAGCGGAGTGTGTGTGAGTTGCCAGTGTGTGTGCGCTCCAGCCTCGGTGGTCGCGATGCTCTCCGTTCCTGCGTCTCTGTAAGTGTCCGCTCGCCTCCTTCACCCATGCCTCTTCTTCTTCATCCTTGCATCACACTTCCTCTTCTTTCAGTTTTTTAACACTTCTTCCCCTTTTCTTCTCCTTCTCTTCTTCCTCTGAAATCATATTGTTGAGGAAATTAATCAACAGTCGATGAAAAAGAGTTTGTCAGAGTTTCTAAAAGAAGAGTTTGTCTGAAAGGAGTTACTAATTTTTTAAGGAGGGAAAAACCATTACCGATTTTTTTTTTTAACCTGTTGCTGAATATGAATTTAAAGGTTGAAAACATACATTTTTATCCTTAATTTATTGAAGCCAACAAAAATCTTCTAATATGTTTTTTGTCACTTTTTGCTCAGCTGTTAAAAATGTGCCTCATGCGTTGATAAAGCACGAATATTCTAGGATTTATATTATTTAAAAATCAAATTTTCCATTCTAATAATGCTTTTTATATAATCGGAACTATATTTCTGTTTCTCTAAGCGCTCGGCTGCGTATCAAAATTTCCAGTCGATGCTGAAAATAGTGGAAACAGACTGCCTTCGCTAACACGGCCTCATCTGTTCGCACAAACAGAACAGAAATACACACACGGGGAGAAAACGGAGAAAGCCAAAGCAACCAAAACACAGAGGAAACAGACAGAAAATAAGACATTTGTAGGAGCTTGTGTGGCAGCAGATTTAGAGATGAAGGGGAAAGAATGACGTGGTCAAACTGACACATTCCTCGCCGATGCACAGGAGGAGTAAAAGAAGAAGGAGCAGGGTCACAGAAAAGTGAGAGGGCCAGAGATTTTGGGGGGAGGAGGGGGGCGATGTTGAAGTGGTGAAGGAGGAGGAGGAAGAAGAGGAAGGCAGTGGTGGATTTTCACACCCCTCCATTTGTCCCCCTCTGTTTATTGGGGGTGTTGGTGTGTGTGTGTCAGTGCGTTTAAATGTGAGGGGGGGACAATCAGCAGTGGATGTGTCAACACTTTGAGCGGTTGAAGCAGGACACACTCAGATACAATCTGACATTAGCTGCCTCGCAATCAGCGACAAGGACGGCATCAGCAGCCCGAACGATTTTACTGAATTTCATCAGAAAAACTGTCTTTTTAATTGTTAGTAAATGAGATTTATTGTCAATGGTGGAAAATATATTTGCGCATTCAGTAAAGTTCTGTTCTTTAGTATGATTAGAAGTAAATGCATTTTCTCCACTACATGTCTGAGTGAAATATCGTACTTGTTTCCTCAAATACATTAATTTAAGAAAACAAAATATGATGTATCACTACAAATTAAATCAGCTATCAGTGTGTGGCATTAATTGAACTCAGCGTGCCAACGATATTGCAATGCTGCTTATGTATAGAGCAGTAAAAATAATACAGTATTATCATGTTGTATATATAACAAAAAGATACTGAAAAAGTATATTAAACATAATGAGTACTTCACTTTAAAACATTTGCAATATTGGGCTGATGATCCGTTGACTGAGGTAATAACTCATGAATGTGGTTTTGCTACTTAAACCTAATTTGAATAAGCTTCCTGCCACTTCTTATTTGTATTTATTTGAATATTTGTTGACTTTTATTTTGTAATTACGGAGGTATGGACTATTTTTAAGCGAGAAATTCTTGTGGCTGATGATAAAAACTTGTTTCCAATTTAAGTGAGCAGTGCTGCTTCCAGTGTAAGTGTCTCTGTACTTCATTTAAAAGGGTGAGATTAAAGTGGTGTGTGTGTTTGAGGAAAGAGGGAATGTGTGTGTGTCGCTGTGAAGGAGAGGGAAAGAGAGAGAGAGTGGAGTAATTGAGTAGAGTGTCCGTGCTCTGCAAACTAATGCGCCATTCTGCCCCTCTCTTCCCCTGTGGCCCTGTCCTGGCCTCCTCCTCCTTTCTCCCCCCCCCCTCTCTCCCACCACCACCTCGGACTGGAGGCCATTGTCTGGGCCATATTGTCTGTCCCCAGAGAGCCTTGATAACCGTGTCTCCATCCAGCGAACGAGAGGGGGGCAAAAAGAAAGAAAAGGAAAGAAAGAACGACAGACAGAAAAATACCAGAGGAGAATGCTAAAGCCCCCCCTCCTCTCTCTCACACACACACACACACACACACACGTAAACACACCTCCTTCCCTGTCCTCCCTTGCTTCCTCCCCTCTCTCAGCACACTCCCACCCTCCTCCCTCACCCCTACAACTTTCTTCCACCGCGACCTCCCACCCCGGTGTGATCAGCTGACCATCATTGATAGCCAATAAAAGATGGGGAAGTGGAAAATTAGACAGCATTTGTTGTTGTTGTTGCTGTTGTTGTTGTTTATTGATGGGGGAGGAGGGGGGTGGGGTGAGAGGGGGGAGAGTGATGGAGAGATGTAAGAAGTGACAGCTTAAGAGAGGAAAAGTGCGTGAGAGAGACAGAGACAGTGCAACAGCCAGAGGTGGCCCTCCAGGCTAAATGGAGTCTGGTCATATGACATGAGGTCACAGGGTAGGGGTCAAAGGTCAGCTGGAGGTATTGCATTGTCAATAGAGCAAGAAAACTTTAAGTGGTGTGCGTGTTTATGTGTGTGTGTGTGTGTATCCATGATTTTAGTCTTCACACATATCAATCCTCTTTCTTTCTTTATCCATCATATCTTCTTATCCTCCTCCTCCTTCTTCTTCTTCTTCTCATCACCAGCCATCTATCAATCAATCCAGGCAGCTTGTTGCTTGCTCTCCCTCTCTTTCACACTCACACACACACTCAGAATCATTCACGCACAGTGCTTGCCATCCTTCCAATCTTCAATAGGGGACAGTGTTAGAGGCTTGGAGCTGCCTCCCAGAGCGCCACAATGAAACCTCTGTCTCTTCAGGTAGTACGGGAGAAAGAGAGAGAGGGAGGAAGGATAGAGAGGCAGAGAGAGAGAGAGAGGGAGGAGAGGTGGTGGTAGTTGGGCTGGGGCAGGGGGCAAAGGAAAATAGACGCGACCATTTGGGTCGAGTTGGGAGACTTTCAAAGTGCGGGACGAAAGAAAGAGGCCAGCTGGGAGTGTGTGTGCGAGTATCTGTGTGTTGTCATTTATGTGAGAGAATGAGCTCACATTTGTGTGTGTGTGTGTGTGTCTGGTTTACAGGGGCAGGCCAAGTCGCTGACAGTGAGACAAATGTTGTGACTCCTTTATGGATTGCTTAACAAATGCAGCACAAATAGTGGCCTGGCACAACAATGGAAAAACACCATCCCTCGCTCAATAAACATTATGCAGCGTCTCCCCCTCGCGCAAAACACCAGGGGAGCGGGGCTGCCGTCCACCGGATGCACTTTTCCTCTCTCTGTCTGTCTCCTTTCACCCCTCCCCTCCTCCCCCAACTCTGTCCTCCTGCCTCTCGTCTTGCTTTTTCTATAGCGCAACTCAAGATTTTCCCACGAGTTGTCTTCACATGACCTGAAAGTGATGATGAAAAACCCACCTAAAGTAGATAGATAGATAGATAGACTTTTTTTTTCTTTTTTCTCTTCCCTTTTCCTTTCTTCCTCCTCTGCCCTTTATCTTTTTTCCCTCCTTTCCTCCATTCTGAAATGTCAGTGACGATCACGTCGTCTGGTGACTCAGTTTAAAGACATAAATAAGGTTTTAAAGAGGGGAAGAAAACATGACAAGGAAAGTATGCGGAGCAATGCCTCGCTGGTGACTAAAGCTTTTGGTTGTTGAATGGACAAGAGAGAGAGAGACGTAGTCCCAGAGTCCCAGAGGCCACATGAGTTAGCCTGTGTCTTTTGCGCCCACCCCCTTTGCTGTCCTCACACACACACACACACAACACATGACTGTCTCCCTAACTCGTGTGTGTGTGTGTATGTGCGAGATTAACAGCGGTGACATTAGGTTGTGTGTTATTGCCTTTTGTGGTTAAGCTGGACAGGAAACACGGTTTGGGCTGTTGGCCGCTGATTTAGGGCACCTCACAGAGGATGCTTTGTGTGTGTGAGGCTGAGTGTGTGTCTGCGCCTTTGTGTGTTCACATGTGTGTGCAAGGGTGTGTCTGTGTGTATAAACAAGCAGGAGCTGTGTTCAGATTTTCTCCCTGTTACACACTGTTTACTTCAGCGGAGAAAGTCGTCAGGCACTTTACAGCATTTTGCATCAGTACTGACAGGCAGGAAATTTTGTTGCACTTAATGTGCGAACATCATTGGAAATAGTTTAATTTCGCCTATGGACTCTGGAAAAATATTAAGGCTTTTATTAAAACTTGTGTTCATTTAAAATGAACAAGAGGAATGTGAAAATGTGGACTGTGTTTCTTAGAAGTTCTTAACATCAACTCCGTCAAGAATCTCCAAACCTAACAGAGGCACAACAAGGAAAAATGAATATCATCGACTCCCTCCTCCAGGTCCTCCCTCTGTTACTCTTTATCCCTCCATCCATCTCAGCCTTTCCTCTCTGTTGCTGCCCCACTCTTCCCAGTGTTCAAAAGGACAGCCTATAAATAGATATTAGGCAATATCCTTAAGAGTCTGCACAGAGAAGAAGGGAGAGAAGGAGGGAGGGAGAGGAGGGATGGAGCGACATTCTTACAAACAGCTGATTGTGTAAAGAGGGAACAGTAAGTAAGACAACACCGGGTGGGGGGAGAGAGGCAGGAAGACGGAGAAAGGGAAAGAGCAAGAGGACAGACGATGTTAAAATAAGTTCAGGAGTGTGTGACAGAGCGATAGAGACAGAGAGAGAGGGAGAAATCGTTTGGAAAGCTGAGACGAGGCAGCGCCGCAGAAACAGACTGGGAGGGGGATGAAAAAGCGAGGGCAATAAAGCAAGTGATAGCGCGACACAGGGGGAAACATTTGTTTAAATTCCCGCCTGAGGTGTCATACGGATGTAAATGTTGCGGTTGGCTCCTCCGAGGCAAAATGCCCTGGGCGCCTTATCTAAAAGGCACATTCCGCTCAAGCATTTTGATATGCCCTTCCATTCCCTCAGAGAACAATTTCAAAGATAGCTCGCATTTCCACGCAAATAGCCCCGCACCTGAGTGACAGGCAGGCATTTCTTAGCAGTCAAAAGGTGGTGGGAAAAAAAAGAAAACCCACAAATGTCACTTTTACTCTTGACAGCACTTTAGAATTAGCCGCTGTGCTTATTTTCACTGTAGACAACGACTTCAACTGACTGTGCAGCGTGTGTTTGTGCAGTGATCGAAATAATGGGTTGTAATTTAAAGAGAGGCTGAGCACATACACGCACGCACGCACACACGCACACACACACGCGTATGCAGAAGCGCACACACTTTACTGTGGAATTCTCCAGAGGAGGCTCCCACGCTCCCTGAAAGCTTGTTCTGAGTAGAGGAGTTAACAAGAGCAGTTAGCACCATGATAATGTTAGCAGCCAGACACACAGAGCGAGAGAGCCCGGCGTGTGTGTGTGTGTGTGTCTGTGTGTAAGTGTGTGTGTGTGATAGCCTGTGACATTTCTGCGATTGCTGCTTTGTCTTTCTCTCACTCTTCAGTGAAGCTGAAACAAATCTTTGCCCCCATTTTGCTTAATTCATTTACTTCATGTGATATGTCTGTGTGTGCGGTTTTTTTAAAGTGTTTTGCTCGTGTGTTTATAAGCCTGCTGCCTGTATTTAAACACGCTTGCGTGTGCGCAAAAGCACCACCGCTGACATGCCAACATGAAATGGACGCGTTGATCACAGTAAGCTAGGGCCAGGAGACGGTTAACCACCGCTGATGGCGATTATTCGGCCCGTTAATGGACGTCCGTCGCCGTCCGATTAGTGACTTAGCAGCAGTGGACATATGTGATATGAGAGGGACTTAACTGAGGAGCCGCTAATCATCAAAAAGCCAAGGGGAAGTGGCGCTCTAATCTCAGCTTAGTGCTCTCACCGTGTGCACGCTTGTGTGTGTTTGTGTGTGCGTGTGTGTGCAGCGGGTCCTGCAAGGGAAATGAGAGTTTTTTGGGGAGGGGGGGCAAGCAGCAGATTAGAGTTTTATTAATTTGATTTTTAAATAGAAAAAATACACTGCAATATTGTTACCCTGGTGATATTTGAAAAATCATTAGTGTATTTGTTTGTGCAAAAGGCAAGCAGCATAAGTGTGTGTATGAAGTGTTCTAATCAGTATTTTTGGCAGGAGATGTTCAACTTTTTTGGTATTGTTGGTCTGTGCAAAATTATGCTAATATTCTCTGATTGCGACCTGGACCTTGCTGCCAATTTGTCAACTTAATAAAGCCTCATCTCTCTGTAATCCTCCTCATCGCTCTGCGCTCTCAGGCGGCTTCCTCCAGGTCTCCTCCAGGTCTCTGCCGGCGTGACAGCCCTGCCAAACTTTAAATGAAGTAGCCTGCATAACCTGCACAACCGCCGTGCCCAAATGTATAGTAATTCAACTTCAAAGGCAAACGGGGGGAGGGGGGGGATTTTATAGCCGGAGAGGAGCTGTGAACGGCCTCCCCATTCATAGACACCCACCTCTGAGGAAGTAGTAGCAGAGTTGGGGAGGGGGTTGGATGGGTGTGAAGAGGAACATAGGGAGGAGATGAAGACAAGCAGCAAAAAAACCCCCAGCCAGTATGACGAAATGTATGAGTTATGCTTCAGAATGGCGGAGCGCTGTCTTTGGCCCACAGTTTTTGGATATCTTTGCTGTTTTCTCTGTTAATGTGTAACTGTCCACTAAGATATGTCAGTGTGGCTACTGTGGCTAAATGATAGATAATAAAATTGTAAAATTGCAAAGTAGAAATCCTCGCACACTTTGAAAAGA
>JAPXVT010000016.1:5840461-5850921 GCA_029823135.1 Acanthurus reversus | reverse complement strand
GACCACGCTGCCAATTTGTCGCCTTAATAAAACCTCATCTTTTTTTTTTAAAAATCCTCCTCATCGCTCCGCGCTTTCAGGCGGCTTCCTCCAGGTCTCTGCCGGCGTGACAGCGCTGCCAAACTTTAAATGAAGTAGCCGGAGTAACCTGCACACCTGCAGTGCCCAATTGTAGAGTAATTCTACTTCAAAGGCGAGTGGGAGGGAGAGAGGGGACTTTATAGCCGGAGAGGAGCTGCGAACGGCCTCCTTATTCATAGGCACCCACCTCTGAGGAAGTACGAGCAGAGTTGGGGAGGGGGGTTGTGTGGGTGTGAAGAAGAGGAATAAGAGGAGCAAAAAACAAACTGCTAAAAGTGTGATGAAATGTTTGCAACTGGGTTTTGTTTGTTTTTTTAAAGTGGAGCGCTCTCTTTGCCCCACAGAGTGTTTTTGGATATCCGCGTTGTTTTCTATGTTAATGTGTAACTGTCAGTGTGGCTACTGTGGCTAAATGATGCATCATAAAATTGTAGAAACAAAACTAAAAGTCATTGCATGCTTTCCCCAAGATGTTTCTGCAGCTGAGCCCACGTGCAACATAAGTGAGGTGAGAGGATTTTAGGCTGACTCCAGGTCTGTGTACAGTGTTCTGGCTAGCCAGAGGTGTGCAGAACACAAGGGGAAGTGTGTGTGTGTCTGTCTGTGTGTGTGTCTGAAACAAAAGGCCTCAGTGTGAGAGAGTGAAAGGAGGTAAAGTAAACAGGCAGTGATGAAGACAGACCTGCAGTGTTAGGGCCTCTGTTCTATGTATGTGCGCATAAGTGTGTGTGTAAGTGTGTGCGCCGCGTGACTCAAAGCCCTGTAGTTTGTACAGCTGGACCTGCCGCTCGCGTTGGATGGCGTGTGTGGAACAACACACACACACAGACTTGAGAGCTAACACTCACATCTTTCTCCCCAGTTAATGTTGTCATTATTATCATAAATGTTATCACGAGTTCATAACAGCAGTGGTATTAATAGCTTTTAATGATAGCAATGTACAGTTTTATCTCTTAAGTCTTTTGTCACCGAAACAAAGTCTTTACTCATTTATGGCCTCAGTTTTTGCTTAGCAAGCCTGTGCAGATTGAGTGAAACAGATAAAGAAATCAGCTGCAGATATACATTCCTGTTGACTTTTGTGACTATGTATGTTTGTGCATTTGTCCTGTGTTCACATTTTCCAGCATAAAAGCAATTATTTCAACTTGTTCAGCCTTTTTGTAATCAATAGAATGTGATTAAAGGGTTTTGCCTTGATGAAACTGGACCAAAATGTCATTAAAATAGTGAGAGTTTAGTTTTGCGTAACCTGATGTAATAGCCACAGTTCTTTGAGGTGATTTGGCAATTTTCTAATTTAACTTCCAATGAAGTATTACATGGGTCCCTCCATAAGTGGATGAAGTGGTCCAAACTTTAAAAGCCCTGCAGAGCCCATTGAAACTCAAAAACGCATGCAAAGCAAACAAAGTTGCTTACTGGACATTTAGAGATAAAAAGGTTCTCAGCGATATGCAAATAATAACACCACTTTATAATTTGTTGCGATGATTAGATTATCTATTAGGTTTATGAATCTTGCAGGCAAAAATTGTCTAAAAACAATTAAAGGTAATTAAATTACATCACTATGGTGGAGAGTTTCTTTTTTTTTTTTTATATGACCAAGAGAGGAGTTTATTTGATTTTGAGCGTAACCTTCCCGGCAATGTGATAGCGCTGCATGTGTTTCTTAGCGTGGCGCTTTTCCTCGTCCCCTCCAGTGAGCAGCACTTGATATTGTTTACCTTCCCACTGTCATAAGGTAAATAAGCAATGAATTAGTGGCAGTGGCTGCTCCTAGGAACAATGCCAGATGTACAGTTCAGAGGAAATTCAATACAGTCAAGAGTGTAATCAGTTTACCGGAGACAAGCAGCAAGAGAGGGGAAGAATTTAGGAGAGAAGGGCCGGAGCAAATCAGAGACAGGAGAGGTATGGATGGAGGGTGAAGGCACGAAGATGTAGCTCTAGATTTCAAAGAAAAAGAAAGAACAGCTTGTTGAGCGAAAAGGAAAAGAGTTAGACGCCTGTTGCTTTTCTGTTTCTCACCGCTTACCGCCAATTCCCCCCCTCCCCTCCCCTCCAGTTTTCACAGTCCCTCCATCCCTGCATCCACGCCTCCATCCCTGTCCCTCGTTGCCTCTGTGCGACTGAGCGTTAGCAGCCTATTACCCGGGGTCATAGTCGCAGTGGCTTCAAGGCTGACAAGTGCATCTGAAAGCACTCAGTCGATGCTGAGAACCACATTAAATTCTATTATTGCTGCATAGTCACTGCATCCCCATTCAGCTGAAGTACAGGGAGGCAAATTTACCTTGTGAGAGACAGAGTTCATCTAATAGATGTGGCTTTATATCCTTTCCTTCTTTTCAAGGGAATAAAGCCACAGTAACAAATGCAAACAGCGGGGCCCTCGTGTTGCTAGCTATTTTCCTCCGGTTCCTCTATTGTCCAGAGGTTTTCATAAACACATATTATTGCCAATGTGCATACTGCTCTCACTCTCCATTTCTTTTTTTTTTTTTTTCTCTTTCCCACTCCGTGTCTCTCTCTGAAAGCCTATTGTCAAGACATGGTCATTTCCTCCACAATGCCAGTGCAAGCGGGCTCCATTTGCAGTAATGGCCCCGTCTTTTGGAAAATGTGAGCATTGAATGGCCCCTGTGGTAAACATACTGTAGGTCCTGAGTGTGTGTTTGAAGGTCTGCCAAGGAGCTGGGTGCTCACGAAACCTACCGAAGGGGAAATTGTGCGGAGGTGCTCTGCGAGAGCTCTGTCGACTCAATGTGCTGAATGTGTGACATACAAAAAAAAAAAAAAATACAGATATATAATAATCCAGACAAAAGGAAAGGAAGAGAATTGGTGCAGGTTGGTGGGCTGAATGGGATTTGCTGAATACCTGCTGGAAGGACTTAGAGATGTCTTCATGCAAGCTGTTGTGCAGTAAACACACCGCAGAGTGGGTGAAATTTAAAGTTGGACCAGACCGTCCCGTAGTTTACCGGAACTACTCTCCTCCTCAGGAACCTCCAACACTTGCTTTTGCCTCCATCACATCATACTCCAGTTGTCAAACCTATTATATCATCCTTTTGAATATTGCTCACTGTTTTCCCTTCTCTCTATATTTCTATCTCCCTTCTCCCTTTTTTTTTTTCCAGGATGTCTTCCAAGCGACCAGCCTCTCCATATGGGGGGACAGATGGAGAGGTAACCATGGCAACCAGCAGACAGCGAGTGGAGGATGAGGATAGCGAGGGACTGGGCGGTGTCATCCACCTCCCTCTGGCCTCCTACTGCAGCAAGGTGTCCCCTCGCTCGCCCCCCAACCGCAACTTGGACAGCCCCCCCAACATGGTGAGGACAGCTTCTGGTTTTTGCGTCCGGTTTGACCTCTTTGTTTCTCAGGGTGAAATAGGTGATGGTGGCCTTGAGGACTGGGACAGGGTCACATTATGGAAAGGCTGCACCAGCGTGAGGACGTTTCTAATCAGTGTGACCCACAGTGTGTGTATCTGCTTTAAGCTTTTCTTCTCAACACATCTGAGTCAGCAAATTACTTCTAGCACACTTTTGAAACTTTTTAAAAAGTTTCAATATAGTTTAGTCCTTCTTCTTACTGTTTATTACAGCATTATCTCTGATGTCTGGCAATAGCAGAAGTCTCCAAAACAGAAATAGAGAAGCTTCTCAAGAACTTCAAATTTTAGATTTGAAGTATCAAAGTTATCCAGTGATAATTATGTGTACATCCATGGCTACACTGCAAACAGGACCTGCTTATAGCCAATTTGCCAAAAATTATAACATTTTTAAAAGAGCAAAAACAATTGTGCTTCTCGGGGTGCAGTCTTAACATATTTTTTTTGATATTTGACATGTTTAATTTACCTTTCTTCGTCTTTGCCTTGATAGACTGCCCTGATGGTAAGGGCTGTGTGTGTTTGTGATGCTCAGGGTTGAAAGGTCACAGACACTAGATGAGATTATATTCACAATAATCCTGACCTCAAGCATTACAGAGAAATAGTCAGCACTGAGTGTGCAAAGATACCCATTTTTCTTGAATACAGGCTCTTTAAATTAGTTGGTGAAGTATGTTACACCTTTGTGGAGGGAAATTACAGCGTTTGCTGAAAAAACGTTAATTTGTGAGCTAAAAATTAATGTTATCATTGTAATTATCCTCTCAAATGTGTATAAAATGTAGTTTAAGAAGAGAAAGAGCTTCAAAAAATTTAATTGTGTTTCTTTTAGGAAAATTTCCATCACTTTTAGGAGAGAAAACCGTTATTTTTCTGCATTTCCTAAATATAATGAATGCTCATACAGTCTGGAAACTTGACTTTGGTATGGTGTTTACTCTTTTAACGCTGGCTATGTATCACCTTTGGAACCCAACACTAAAAACTTCACCAATCTCGACAACAAGGACAAAAATATGTGGATGCTTCTTTGTTGATTCACGATAGACATGAAAAGAGTGAGATTTCTAAAGAGGCAGAAAGTGACTTTCTCCACAAAGCAGTTTGCTGCTAGAAGCTGGAGGTTTTGTTTCAAGATGGGGGAGAAATTAGGGTTCAAGGCTACCGTTTGGGCGCACACGTGTTTTTGCTTTTATGTGCGCGCCACCAGCCGTCGCCTTGAGCCCATTTGATGCACAGTTGCGTGACTGCAAAATGTGAGCCATCGCTGTGACTCATTTTCTTCGGGATGAAGTGTGACATTGTGTGGTGGTGCTGTATGTATGGCTCTGTAAGTGTAAGTGCATTTCTGTCTGCGTGTGTGTATTTGTACGGTTAAATTGAATCTCTTGTGCGATTCATGTTAAATATTATTGTAGGCCTCGCAGTATACAGGCTTATCATAAACTTCTGTGAGTTGAGGCGCTTGTGTGTGTTTGAGGACACGGCTATGTGTGCATTTTTAGGATGACTCTGTTTTCCTGCCTGTGACTCATTCCACATTCTATACATGTGGTGTGATTTGCAGTGCATGTTCAGTAGAGTGATTATGTGACTGTATAGGGTATTACCACAAGAAGCTACATTTAAGGCATCTGTTGAAGAAATTTGTCCTCTGTAAAAAGTAAATGAGTCCTGTGTGTTTGTGCCAGAACTCTTTACAGTGTATTTTCCCTTTGTGTGTATGCAAGGACACAACACACTGTCCTAACTCCTCCTGGGCCTTTACCTTGATACACCTTGTCACAGCGGCACTTTGATAACGGCCGTTGACCTTTCCCCCATACTGACAATAAAAGCTTACATGCTGTAAAACAATGAAACAGTACTTATGGGCTGTAATGGAAAACTAATTCTGTAATTAGCCTCCTGATTAGCCTGCAGGGCTCCACCCATGGTGGACTCATGTGTGGCTGGTGTAAACCAAAGTCCTCATATACAATCACACACACAAACACACACACACACACTGAGTTATCTGTTGCATTTAAGGATAGTGTTTCGTTTACTCTTGGCTCATTTAGATAGACTTACAAGTTCTATTTTTACTGTATACAAAATGCAAAAGCTGTGTTCAAGCAGATACATGGAAGTAATATTTTGCACAGACTTGGCCCGATCACTGCTCTCTGTAGGTCCTTATGAAGGGACCCCCAGAGTTATTTAATATCCTCAAAATGACACACAGCTGCTTCCTAGTCCTATATTGACAGCATAGAGGAGACGGCATTGATGTGTGTGTTTGTGTGTGTTGAGTGTGTGTGGGGGGGCTCTCATGCGCAGTATAATAGCTGATGTAGCTTATTAAGTGGCAAGCCTGGATATGTGTCTAGCGGGTGGGATAGGGCTTATCCGACAGCCTGCTTGGCATGTTGTAAGATGTGTGGTAAGTTTTTTTTTTAGATGGGGGGGGAGGCAGCAATCCCTTCGCCGCTGACTGTTGGTGAAGAATGGATGAAGAGAGAAATAAGGAGAGGGGGAAGGAGATTTATAACGTGGCAGGGGTGTCGGTGGGACTCTAAGGGGGCGGGGTGGGGGTCCATCTCTCCTGTCTCTCTCGGGGCAATTGTCATAAAGTGATAGGGGGAGGCAAGTGGCTCATCGGCGACCGGTCGACTTGGAAGTGAAGCGGCGGGGAAGAGCGAGAGGAGAGGGGTGGGTAGTGGGGGGATTACAGCTTTATCTTGTCATAGTAAATTAACACAGCGGCGGAGAAGCGCTCGGCTACACACTGACCTCTTCATCCTGCCTGCCTCGCCTGCCTGCTCGGCTTTTGCCCTGCCGCTTTACCTGCCTGCTGCAGCTGGACGGACACACACACACACACACACACACACACAGAATAAAAAGCAGAAAGATTCCAAATGATTTACTTTATTAAAAATTCTTTTACCGTGCAAACCTCGACTGTAGGCACATAAAGCGCTGTTCATAATGGTTTGAGATGAATGTAGTTTAGCTAAATGGGTGTTTTACTGAATGTGCCGTTCTCACCTTGCTGGTGGACCCTGATTGGCTGAGTGGAGCTCAGTTCAAATGCCTGTTGGGAGGGATTTTGGTGATAAGTCAGTGAGGTCCGGCAATCAATAAAAATCCAGTTATGATGACTCCAAATTTACTAGAGGGCAGATTTTTAACTCAGTTCCCCAATAAACAAGCACAATTATGAATTCTAATACCAGGGTGCATTTACATCTCTAGTGCCAGAACAGATTTAATACTTTTCCCTCTTGCTTGCTTTCTCTTAGGTCTTTTATGTTGGCGTTTTGCAAATCCTTGCAAAAAAAATAAAAAAAAACGTTTTCACATCAGGCAGAGGCAAGCATCTTCTCTCATAAATGTGTTAATGGACAAACACTAATTATTTCATTACCAGGCGAGATGCACGCTGACGCGATAGAAAACTATAAAGATATTTCATTAAGCATTATTTCTTATTCATTTTCCTCCACGGGCCCTCTGCTTTTCCTCTTTTTTGTGTTATTTGTGTGTGTAATTATGTGTGTGTTTGTGTGTTCATGAGAATTTGACAGATTTAACACAGTCATTGAGCAGTCTTGAGACACAGTGGTCACACTTAATTTCTCATGCCAGTAATGCACTAATGAATCAACACACGCTTGCCTGTCAACAGCGAGGGGTCGTGGTAAAATATACTGGCTTACATTTTAGCCAAACTGCTATTTAAAATACAGAAAATACAGCTGCATGTTTTTACATAAGGAAAGGGCAAGTGTGTAATTCTTGGACTGAAGGAATTAGACTCAGGACATTTAGATTTACCAAGTAATTTAGAGGCAATGTCTTTAGTTTGTTTTTAATAACTAGGGCCTGACCGATATTTCTGGGGCCGACGCCGATCTTAGGGAGCATGAAAATTCCGATATCTGAGATATAACAAACTTTATTCCAAAGGTCAGTGCGCTGAACAGTAAACACTTCACTTAGTTGTGAAATAACGGACTGCCATCTGCTGGACAAACTACATAATTACACCATTTTAAACCACTAGTCCAAGCATTTTTCTGGCCTTAGAAAACAGTTCAATATCGGCACATATTGGAGAGCGTATACACTGACCGATTCAGATATATCTGTGATAGGCCAATATTTGCCAATATTATTGGTCGGGCATAAACAATAATATTGGTATACTATAAATAATTACTGAAGTTCTAAATGGTGTATTGTCATTATCGGAGGTTTTCTTGGAAAAGCTTGACTATATCGCATGAACGGGAGGATAAAAGTAATGTGTGTGTTTGTGCGTTTGCTTGCTTGTCCCAGCCTGAGGGACCTCAAAGTCAAAACTGACAGTGTCTGTGTTTAGCCATGGCATGTAAAGGGATTTGCATGTGTGTGTATGTGTTTGGCAGTGCATCGGAGGTGTGTTAAGTGTATGTCGCGGAGATTGGCAGCTCTGGCGCAGAGCTAAGTCTTCCCCCCCTGCAGGAGTGATCAGTGACATTCTCATGGCGTGTATTTGTGTGTATTTCAGTTGAGCAGCTGTTTCCAGTTCTTCCTACTGCCACATTGTCCATGCCTTGATCCACAGCGACGCGCCAAGCATCAAATATTGTGTTCGCATGTACACCTTGCACAGCCCGTGACATGTCAGGCTGTGGTAGAGAGAGGGAGGGAGACAGAGAGAGAAAGAAAGAGAGAGAGTGTTGCTTCTGTCAGGCAACAGAGAAGGAGGAAGGGAAGAGGAGAAGAAGAAGAAGAAATCAAAAAAAGAACATGAACAGCGGCATCTGTGCTGACTGAAAAAAAAATAGCATTTGGAATTTTTTTCCCCCCTCTTTTCTGGCAAGAGTTACGTGTTTTTAAACCAACCTCCCCTCACAGATGAGCTTAAGAAGACAAAAGTTGTTTAATTCGGTTCCATTGCAGAGGCAGTAAAAGGATAAAGAGAGTGAGGCGCAATTTTTACTTTGTTCCAGTCATTTTGGAAGAGAATTGACATCTGCAAACTAAAGGCAGAACCGCCCACACTGCCAGCCTGCCACATCCAGTGCATATAAATACATATATGCAGGCACTCACACATTAACACACACACACACCTACAGGCTATGTGCACTCACAGTGTCACACATATGCATGCAGAAATGGCAAAAACCTGCTCGCACACATGCGCTGAGAGGAGGGCATGAACGTTTACAGTATCCAGGATTTCTGTTTTTACTTATGAATAAATGCATGTTGATGAGAAAAGTTTTTGCAACCCGTGTTATTGCAGCGACGTGTCACAGCAGAGACGCCGGCCGAGCGGCGCCCGTTTACAAAACGGAATCTGTCTTTACTCATGTCTTTTTGATTCCTCTGTCTTTTACTTTTGCAAATCGCCAGGGTAAGAAATGTCAGCAGGGCACATGGATTATATGCTGGGAGGTTTATGGGGGGGAGAGGAAAAAAAAATCATAAGCCATTTAAGTTGCCTTCGGGATAAGGCTGTCTGTCTGACTTCACACATAAATAATGTCATGGGCCCTAATTTACGAGGTCTTTGAAGAAGCCACGGCCCCCCGCTAATTCCCTTTGATTGGGAAATGACCTTCATTGTTGGACGCAGTGAGATGACATCTCCCTGGCAGATTTTTCGACAGGGCAAAGAGATCCGACAACTCCTCACCCCCCTCCGACTCCACCCCCCTCCCCCCTCCCTCCATCTCCTCTCTCATATTCTTGTTCTGTTTGTTTTGTTTGCGCGACATCTTTCTCGAAAAAGAAAGAGTGCGGCTGTTTTAAGTAGGCGCTGGATTAGATAAATGGGATGTGACAGGTGTGACCGTTGCCTTCAAGAAGCCTGTCTTCCTCTCTCTCTCTCTCTTTCTCTCACTCTCTCGCTCTTTTTCTCCAAGTATCTCTCTGTCAACTCCCTCTCTTTCTCATTTCCTCTAATAACATCGCCTTTCTCTCTTATACTCTTTCCATTTTTCTTTGACTTCTACCCACTTATACTCCCTCTCTCCTTCTTGTCTCGTTCCGTTTGCATGCCATGCCGCCGCTGATGCAACTCGTAATCACAAAGCTGCTCATTTGAAGTCTGAATTTCCCTAATCTGAAGAACAGGAGAGGGTGAAGGAAGAAGCAAAGCAACAAAGACAGACAGGAGCATGTGGAGCCACCGCTCGGTCAGGTGGCGAGAAGAGAAATCTTCCAGCACTTTAAGATCACAGGACATGGCAACCAGTCTGTTAGAGGCCTCAGCAGTGACTGATTGAAGCCTCATCACCCGGTCCTTTATACAGTGCTGTTACAGCCATATCATTGCTGTCACACTCTATTTCCTGGTACAATGTACGCGCAAATAACGCAGAGGAGAGAATTAGTGAATTATTGAGCGTGCTGACTTATTCAGAGTGTGGAAACACAGAGCCTAAGAGAGAGAGAGGCAGTGAAGTGTAGAAAACAGCAAGTGATAATGGTCTGGTGTACCTCTCATACAGTGTTTGGCCACTGACAATGAAAGCATCGTCAATATTGAAAGCCTTTGCCTGGATTTATTCACTCAATAGTGCACAGAGGAATGATTCAATACTTTGTCTTGAGTTTTTCTTTTCTCTCAAATGGATTTTTATCAAAAAATGCCTACAGGATAAAAGAAAAAATGGAATCTAGGTTTATGTGCAGTTTAGATGACTTCATCATGGACTATGATCTGAGTATTAAGTTCCAGCTCCAGCAGCAGGCTGTGAGTTAATGATTAGAAAACTATCTCCACCTTAATATGTTATAACGGCAGTGATACAGCAGGGATGTCTTTCTGTCTGTCTCTCTGGCGTCTGTCTCTCTGTGTCTCCCACACATGCACACCCGCGCACAGACAAGCAGAGGTACTGTAAATGTGTGCCACTGTCCCAGGTGGCACGCTCCATATTGTAGCTGGATTAGCAAAAGATTAACCCTGTGGACCATTGA
>JAPXVT010000016.1:5748384-5759261 GCA_029823135.1 Acanthurus reversus | reverse complement strand
TCTTGCTTTCTTTCTTTTTTCTTTTTTCTTTAAGTTGAACTCCCAAAAGAATAGATGTTTTAAACTTTGGTCAAGAATGTTTCTAATATAATAAGGTGTTCTTTTATCTGAAATCCTTGAATTTTTAAAAAAAAATTTCACTTGTCTGGAGAAACTGCGACCCTTTCTCAGCGTCAAAAACCACACGGCTCACGTTGTCTCCTGTTTCCGTGGCCCTTCGGCTTCGTGCTGCGTGAGTGTGAAAGGGGCGAGCTCTCAGCGTTTAGATACAACAGTGTCATCTCTGACACACTCAGAGGATTAGTTTTGTCGCTACTTTATGTCTTGACTCTGGTGTCAGCCATTCAATCCACTTTCCTCATGTAATGTAGTGGGGCTTAATGTCAGACTAGCCTGTCACCCACTCTGTCTCCCTGTTCATCACCATGTCTGTCTCACACACACACACACGCAGCAGAAAGCCCTTTGTAACAGCACATTGGAGCTTAAAGTCTCCTTGAACAAGATTTGAATGAGGCTGATCGTTTTAGCGAAATGAGGAAAACATCCTAAAATACTTTTGATTTACATGCACGATAACTAAATAATTCCAACTCGCTGGCAGATAACTTTTTATGTATTAAAAGATAATACTTTCAAAATAAACTTTTTAAATGACTTGCAAATACAGAGAAAAAAAAACACAACACAAAAAAACCCCCACACATTTCTGCAGCGTACGTCTGCCTTTTATTCTCCCTCTTTTTAGCTGTATTTATTCCAATCTGGGGGGGAAATTATCTCTAACAATTAAACTCTGCTGGACTAAAAACAGAGAAAATGCATTTCATTATAATTCTGCCCTCCCTCCATCCAGCCAGCCAGCCTGCAGGGTCACATGTAAATGGAGAGGGACACTTTTTGGAAGGTTGTTTTAGAAGACGACAGTGTTTTGGGTACCGCTCCTAATCGTATAATTAAACTGTAAAACGCTGGCGCTGGTGTGTGTGTGTGTGAGAATGTGTAAGTGTGTGTCTGTGTGTGTGTGTTACTCCACAGTCAGGTTCCAGCGTCGAGTGTGCCGGCTGCTTGCATTAAGCATGTAAATGCTCAGTAAATCAGCCTTTTATTGGTTGTAATAAATACCCAGGAGGCCGTGCGGCGTGGCCTCGCTCTCGTCCGCGCTGCACTCTCTCGTTCTCTCTCTCTCTAATGCGTCGACCCTCGGGGGCCTCTGCAAGAGAGAGGCAAGCCGCCGCACTCCACTCTCGCAGGTGGCTGCCAGGAGTGGCTACACAAACACACACACACACACACACACACTCATATAATATACAGTACACACACAAACAGTAAACATCCAAATAGGACCAAATGTAATCAGCATTCTTGCACATGCAAACATGCACACAGATGTGTGTTAGGGCATGCAGGCGTACAGCACTCTAACAATTTCATGTTGACATTAACATTTCCGCAGATTTACGTAGAAACAAACCAAAACATAAACAATCTACTGACATCGCTGCTGTTATTTGGCTGGTTTCTCTTTGTTTGGATCCTTTTATGATACAAAATTATTATTGACTGATTTATTTCAGAGTAAAAGCAGAACAAGACTGAGAATCATTCATTCATTTGTCACGTGTGTGAAGGAGCTTATTCATCTTTAATACAGATTTTCTTATTTACACATTCAGACTAACTGGCAACTAATGATATTTTTATTATGATTGTAATTAAAGTTTATATTTTTTGCTGTTACTATGAAATAACTAATGCCAGGGATTAAAAAAAAACTTGAAGGGGACAAATAAGTTCCAAGAATGATGTGTTTGGATTTAGAAGTAAATTAGACAATTGCTGAGCGTCATTTCGGCCCCGTGGCTTCACTCATTCATATATTCACACTCGTTGACTCACTCATTTACCGACTGCAACTGTGAACTGTTTGTGTTGTTCAGGACAAGGCTGCCTTAGAGAGTCTGAGTCAACAGCTGAAGCAGCAGGCCGAGGACAAGTTCAGCCACGCCATGCTGGACTTCACCATGAGCGGAGACTCTGACGGTAGGAACACACACACACACACACACACACACACACACATACGTGCACGTGAGAAAAAAAAATGTTTTTCTCTTTCTTTAATGGCTGCAAAGAAGGATGGAAAATGTGATCCTCCTAGTTTTCAAGAGTTTTATTGAAATGCATTTCATTAGTTTTATCAACAATACTCTGTTATTAGAAAGAATAATAATGTATAATGTTTATAGTAAAATTAGGCACCTATTCATCTTTGTGACAATCCACTTTGCATATCTTTCATTGAGTTTTTATATGGTTTATTTAGACTCAGAAGCAAAGAATTCTCTCGACCCACTGAGAGCAACTTAATCCTTGAGTTTATCGAAAACAGATTATAACTGTCATAGGAATTTCTGTAAATCACTTTGAGTTAATTTTTTTGTTTTTTTTTCATATCTTGCCCTCCTACTCCTCCTCCTCCTCCTCAGGCTCCCCCAGCGTGTCAGAGTCAAGAATATTCCGGGAGGCTCGGGGTCGCAGCAGCAGCGAGCCGCACATCAAGCGGCCGATGAACGCCTTCATGGTTTGGGCCAAGGACGAGAGGAGAAAGATTCTCCAAGCCTTCCCTGACATGCACAACTCCAACATCAGCAAGATCCTCGGTAAAACACACACTCACACACACACTCACAGTAGCAGTCATGCACACACACGCGGCCTGCTTTGAGCGAGGGTTGCCTTCGCCCCGGCCACGTCATACAACCCACTACAAAGCAAACCCCGAGCGAATTGAAGATGCCTGAACTGCGGGTTCCATTTCCTGCTTTCTCAAACACACACACACACACACACACATATACACACTCAGTTATTTCATTACAAGCGGTGGCATCGTGTAAGCGGCTGTTAATGAACGGCTGGGGAGAGCACGGCTCCGACAAATGATGATATAATTCATTATGCATTAAACAAGCAGCGCGAGGCCGCCTGACATTTCCCCCGGACCGCCGGGATCGGCCCTGACATTTTAAAGAGCTCCTAAGCGTTTTATAACACAGGGAAATCTGGTTTTAATAAGCCCCCCACTCTCTCTCTCTCTCTCTCTCTCTCT
This sequence comes from Acanthurus reversus, assembly GCA_029823135.1. Lineage (NCBI taxonomy): Eukaryota > Metazoa > Chordata > Actinopteri > Acanthuriformes > Acanthuridae > Acanthurus > Acanthurus reversus. The sequence continues at coordinate 5,756,146 of JAPXVT010000016.1, read as the reverse complement.
CTGTCTCTTTCTCGATTGCTAACAGATCGCAGAACAGAGAGAAAGACAGCAAGAGAAAGCGAGAGAGAACAGCCAAGTGCTGACAGCTTTTACCCATTAAACATACAGTAGTCAAGTGCAAATTCAGACCAGATATGAAACACACAGGGGAAGACAGTCTCAAGATTACTCCCACACGCACACGCACACACACATACACATGTACGGGTTTGATACTACAAAGCTGTAAGCAGAGAGTGAGCTGAGCTGGATGACGGCAGGTTAAGTGAAGTCCTCATTAGTTCAGATGAGTACCTGTCGTCCTCGCCGCTCGCCTCATTAACCCTGTCTTCTGTCTTCTCTGGGTGCAACTTCCACCGCGTGTGTTTCTGTGTGTGTGCGCGCGTGAGTTTGTCAGTGTCGCTCATATGCCGTCACACATGTCAGTATGAACATGTGATACAGGGTCATGCGTGCCACACAGATGGTTGTTCCTCACACTACATGAAATTGATCTTTAAGCCGACAAACATGCTTCTTCAAATTGATTTGTATCATTTTAATGGTTTATTTTTATGTTTACTGCTTGTCTGTTATTTCCCACTATTTCCAATTTCATCAGTAATCTTGTGTAAAGGTCTTTGTAGCCACTTTCCAAAAACATTCGACACATTATGTGGCTGATCATTACTTAAACGCCCCCCTCTCTCTCTCCAGGCTCACGCTGGAAAGCCATGACCAACCTGGAGAAGCAGCCCTACTACGAGGAGCAGGCTCGCCTCAGCAAGCAGCACCTGGAAAAATACCCAGACTACAAGTACAAGCCGCGGCCCAAACGCACCTGCCTGGTGGACGGCAAGAAGCTGCGCATCGGCGAGTATAAGGCCATCATGAGGTCCCGCAGGCAGGAAATGAGACAATACTTCAGTGTGGGGTAAAGGCAGCTGATTTTTCTGTGTGTGTTGCATCGAAATAAAGCAGATAAATTATATGCTGAGGTAGAATTAAGTACTTCAAATTTACAGTCTAATGAGCATATAATAAGCAAATGTTATTTTCAAATTTTCTGTTACTTTTTAATTATTTTTACCTTAAACTTCAGTTTTCCTAATTAAATTTCCTTTTCACGTAGTTGATGTTGTACTTTTCTGTTTCTGAATAAGCCAGGCTAACTAACATAAACTTAAAAACTGTGGTTCCCGATCTGCCTTTGACTCAGAAGGAATAACCACCTGTAAAACTACAACATGACATTTTCACATTGTTATTTTAAGGATCAAACTACAAAACAGAATTTGTTTACTTGTGAGCTACAGAGTCTAGTGGTGGTACATAGATTTTTCTATGTTTGAACTGAGCCAGACTAGCTAGTTTCCTACAGTTTCCAGTCTTAGTTAACCATCTGTTGGCTGTAGCTTTATATTTACAGTATGGATGTGATAGTGGTATTGATCTTATTATCTAACTCTTGACAAGAAGTTGTTTATTTAAAGGTTCATGCGACAGAAAGTAGGGGACCAGTATATTTCAGTATCGTAGTTGAGTTTAAAACCATATCTTTCATATCACTTCTTATCTCTGAGTGCTGCCTTTTCTGTGCTGAATTGCTTCCTCTGTGTGTCTTACAGGCAGCAGAGCCAGTTGCCCTTGTCCTCTGCAGGCGTGGTTTACCCAGGTGCCCTGTCCATGGCAGGCATGCCCTCGCCCCAGATGCCCTCAGAGCACTCGAGCATGTCCAGCAGCCCCGAGCCCAACGCAAACCACCACCAGAACCCCCACCTGCCCAGCCTGAAGGGGGACGAGCCACGAATCAAGGAGGAGGAGCTACGGCTGGACGACAGCAACGGCGACGTGTACGACGACTTCGACTACGAGGACGAAGAGGCCGATTACGCCAGCGATAATGACAACCATATCACCCAATAGGACGGCGCAACAGTCGTCCTTTTTTTTTTTTTTTAAAAGCCAATCGCAGCTGGTTTATCCCACATCATCCCGAACTCACCAATCAGGAAGAAAACTCTCTTTTGCCAATCACCTTGAGTCCCAATCTCACTACGCCCTACCCTCGCCCCCCCCCCTCTCCTGACTAACATGGACTCTTTAACAGAGCCAGACCCCTCCCACTGGAGTCCTGATACCAGCATCTGATCAATCAACTGAAGCACAGGACCTGTCACTCACACTGACTGTTACACAAACTGGAGTCTGGGAGGAAGAGAGGACCGAGCCAGCTCTGAAGCTCGCTGAGGAATATTCAAGTACTACTGCAAGAGTTTGAGTGTAATGCCACGAGTGAGGAGAAATACAAATCACACTCAGAAAGCAACCTTTTAGACCCGTTTGTAGAAAAGGAGACATTTTAAAATGAAAGACAGAACAGTGGACCTGTCAAAGGCTAACAGATGACACTTTAAGATGGCGGACCTGTTTATTATCAAGAGACACTTTTAAAGAAACAGCTTTTTTTGTTCTTTGGTTCTATAATATTCTCACTCAGGTACACGGTGCCAATAAGTGGCTTGTGAATGTGATTTGTTGTTTTTGTGCTACAAGTTTGAATAATAATAGAAAAAAGAGACATTTCTTTTTTTCTCCTTTTGTTGTAATGCACCTGAAGGACATCAGACATGTTTATTTTTAACAAGAACATATCTTTTCTTCGACCTCGCAGTGTGCTGTCAGCGGTTCGCCCCTTTTTTTCTCTGTGTTTTTGTGACCGCCCGCTCCCCCCCCCATTTGGAATCCCATGGGACGGTCCAGCCAGGACTGACCAGTGCAGCGTGGACTGTCCCACTTTAAGGGGGAGAGGGGGAGTCTCTCTGGCATCACGGAGCAGAAACGAAAGCACTGTGTTGTAAGACAATCCACCAGTTTTTCTTCTGGCTCCGTCCCTTATATCTTGATCTCGTCTGGGACAAAACATCAGTACGACTTAGCTTGAAACATCCGACAGTGTGAGCGTGTGTGTCAACGTGTGTGTGTGCCACGCGTACACATCGTTTTGGGGGGCGTTTGTGTCAAATCTAGCTCCTCTTTTTCAGTGCGAGAAAAAGGCTTAAAAACAGAAAGACAAACTTTACTGCTGCTGTTACTTACTGTACCACACACACACACACAAAGGTACACGCTCACACACACACATACACAACTGTTGTTCTGTCCCTCGGTGTTTTCCTGCTCCCTCCAATCAACATCGTCCTGCTGTTCCCCCCCAGTGGGCGGAGCCGAGGTGAAGTCAGCCAGTCAGTGTTTCTGTTTGTATTTGAATACTGTATTTTATTATTTCTCTTCAAACTGCCTCTAGTCTAATAATATTATTAACAATAATTATAAGGATGGTCAGCGTTTCCTAAGTTTAGTAAGTTATGTACAGTATAATTTATTTTTCTCCTCTTTATCGGGTTTTTATGACCATATGAAACTATGACAGTCAATGAAACATTATTCTATTTAGCTGGTAGGTATTTAGATCTAAACAAAAGTTGTCATTTTACCTTGCTTTGTTTTGCATTCTTATGGTTCCCTTCATTTTAAGATGCGTTTGTTTTGTATTAATCCTGCGGACGGCGGGGTGGGCGGAGTTAGACAGTGAGCTGGACCGACAGACTCGACGCCAGCCCTCCTCCGAGCTGAAGACATAACCTTTAATGTCCAAACCCATTTCTAAAAAGCACTCAGACTCTGTGCAGTCAGAGAAGAAGAAGAACATGATTTTTATTATTGTTATTATAATTTTATTTGTAATGGTTATTATAATGTATAATGTGAAGTTTCCTCTTTTATTTTGCCTTTTTTTTTAAATCAGTTTTATCACTTTTGGAAACTGTTTTCTGTGAAGAAAGAGTCCCAACCCCTGTTTACTAGTCCGGCCGCCTCACGAGACACAGTGGAGCATCTTTGGCATGGATCCACACACACACACGCACACACGTATACTCACACATACATGCACAGTCATTGACACACACATTTAAAATGAAGAGATTATCATTAAAACCAAACAATTCCTATGCTGTCAAATTTCTGTCTCTTTGAAATCTAGAATTCTAGATTGAAAATCCTGTAAATATATTTTGTTTGGTGTTTTTATTTTTAAATCATAGGAAAGCAGTGTTTACCCTGATCCACCAAGGTTGCTCCACTGGCTGTGTGTGTGTGTGTGAGACGACCAGGCGTACCTACAGAATCTTTAAAGTCACTTCTTCATCAGGAGCCCTTTGCTTTGTTTTAGCTCCACGCGACGCTACAGGAGCCATGACTACTCTTCAGGTGCCCTGCCACATAGTGATCCCCACAATCATCGCTGTAGATGTTCGCTACATGCCACATAATGAGCCTGTGGGTCTTAATTTTGCTGTATAGTCACCCCTGTTATCACACCGTGGTTTAACCCAATGCTGGAGAGAGGGAACTAAGTGGATCAATCCATTTATGGGGTATCAGGTGGGTGGGTGGGGCATTAAGACGTCAATCATCCCTGCTGGCAAGGTCTGTCCCCATATCAAGACAATGATAATGATGATGATGATGATGATAATATTATTTAAGACAATCAAAGTCATGAGTGGAGCTCAAAACAAAGTAAGAATTATTACAAGTAAAAAAAAAAATATCTTACCATCTCAACTTGAAAAATCAAGAAAGATAATTATGTAAATATAACATAGAGTTATAGATTTATATTTTGTTCATAACACAGTGTAATATAAGTTGTATATTTCTTTTTTCTCTCCCTACTGTCTTTTATTGATGTTATCCATGCCACAGAAAAGCAGGAGTCGCAGTACTCTCACACAAAAAAATGAAGAAAAATATCAAAGAAATAAAGAAAAACAGGAAAAAAAAGCCGTGGGCTGCCACCACCATCTGTTCTAAGTTCACTTTTTTTTCAGTATTACTGCCAGACAAGGCTCTAATAAAGACAGCAATGTGTTCGGTAAAACTTGTGCTGGTCCTGGTCACTTCTTTCCTCCACACATACATTCACACAATGGCTTTACAGTTCCAACATATTCACATGAACATACACATATTCTCTGCCATGTGCTTCTGTAGAGGAAAAACAAAAAAAGAAAGACACAACAAAACTTTCAGGGAAAAAAAAAAGCCATGGAGGACAGTAAACGCGTCCACACTTGTTAATGTGATATTTATAAAACCACGAAGATAAATAAATGAGTAGAAATTCAAAATGTGTTAAACTTAGGTGGTTTTAATCTTATTTTTTAATCATGAGCAGGTGATCAATGCATTGTTTTTTTTTTAAGTTACCTGTTATATTTTAATATCTACCTCCGTCCTCCGCTGAGAGACATAACATGAGCCATCATGGCGGTGGCACTGCCCGTGTGTTGCCGAACAGTTTAATCATCTCCATAACAACGTGTTAATTATGCTAAGTCCACCTTCTTGCCCCTCCAATCAGAGGGCCAGCTGGGAGATGTGGAGCCGAATCACGGCCCGTTAGCAACCTGATAACCTAATTAAGCACAACAAGGGACATGGGAGGAGAAGGGAGGGTGGGGGTGAGTGATGAAATGTCTGTGGGTGTCTGTGTGTGTGTGTGTGTTGTACATGTGTGAGTTGTAAATATAAAAAAAAAAAAAAAGGGAAAGGCTGTGTACTCTGACCGCCTCTCAAAGTGCCGGATGCCAGCCGCCTGTTCTCCTGTCGCCAGTTTAAAAGCAAATCTTTAATTGATGCCCGCTTAAGGATGTTGACGATGTCCATGCCTCCACTTTCAAGGGTTAAAAACACAAAACCCCACTCAGTGCGCCCATTAAAATGCTGTCCCCATCTGTGTCCATATGTTCCAGCAATCAACCCCACCTCCTGCTCCTGACGCTTTGTGTATAAAAACAGTTAAATGCACTCGCAGAAGATGATTTTATGCGCTTTGCTAATTATCATGGCTTCACACAAAGTAAAAAAGCCCTTTGATGCAATAAAGAGGCACGATGGGGGCAGATCCACAACTCCTACGGTAAGTGAAGGACTTAGTTGTTCTCTGGGCGTTGTTAATTTTTCAGAGCCAGCCTGGAGGTAAAAACCTGAGAAAAGGTTTATGTGTGAATAGTTGAAGAGCAAGAAAGGGGATTCACATCTTTCTTTTTCCTTTATTGTCAGCAGTACACGAGATGCTGGAGGAAGCAAAGCCTGGCTAGACTTACAGATTAAATCACACACACACACTCACACACACACACCCTAAGGTGCACTGTAGGAGTTAGCTCAGCTTAAACCACAATTATCCACTGGCTGTTCCAAACACAATAGTTAAGACAAAAGAGTGAAAACTATTACAGATTTACATTTGAATGCCTGTAGCTATTTTGTTGTGCATATTCTCAATATGATTAAATTCGCTCTAACTTTTTCTGCTTGTGTAAATCCCATCCAGCTCAGAGAAATAACTTGAATCACATGCACTTGAGTGTTTGTCTAAACGCCCGTCCGTCCGTTGCGCGCATGCGTCTAGTCAAGTGTGTGACTCTGAGCTCGGCCCTCTCTCTGCACCAGCTCAGTGAAAAATGCAGTTTTCGACCGTGGGTGTTTGGAAATTGAGTGAAAACGATGTCACATTAATGATTTAAAGTCGGTAATAGGATGTGCTGTGACGCTGAGCCGGCAGCTAAGCTGAGTTTAAGGCTCCGGCGTTAATGTATTCATGAGGAGGGGGGATTATACAGAGACAAGAGCAGTTAGAGAGCTGAGTGCAGCAGAGCAGCCGGGGCCAACAGGCCTGCTAGATATTATATATAACAGCATTTATACTGCGTGAGCACACGTTTCACAATGCCGGAGGCAGGACTGAACCCACACACACATGCACCATATTGTCGAGCTGCAAAGTGGTATGAAAAATCTGAATTAAACTGACTATACTGCAACATGTTATTTGTATTTTCAATGATTTATAGAATGTTTTGTGAATGATTTTATTAACACACAAAGATCCTTTAATTGCTGTAATAATACACGAGACAAAACCGTTCAAATAAGGCAGGCCGGTAAATTGCACACAATCAATATTCTGATTGTCATTGCAAAAATCCAAAGTAAGTCATTTAACATTTTCTAATTATGTTTTATTTCAACAATAAACGCCTGAGGATCAAGTTTCTCTTTTTTTAAATATATATTATTGTCTAATTGATTCTAGGCACCAATACAAATTCAGAAAGCTCACAATTAGGTATTTATTCAGGCCCAAAAAAACGCAAATTGATACAAATTTGTGTTTAACTGGATGTGCCGTTCCTCATTCTTTTATCATTGATTTTGGCTGCCCGGCTAATCCCCTGTCTTCCATACTGATGTAAATGCAAACTGCAGCATCATTAAAACGGAAAAAGACCACCATAAATGTCTCATAAAAATGATTTCAGCAAAGTACTTAAGCTGCAAAATTTTTCAAATATTTCATCAGTCGTCCCTCATTCTCCATAATGCTAAAAAAAGCAAGAAGAGGCCCCGTGCCTGGCCATTAATATTAGGTGGCTGATGCATTAAGAGTCCATAAAGTAATCCCATATCAGACAGCGCCTGCACTCAAACCATAAAAATAAAGTAAGAAGATGCTGAGATGCAAAATAAAATAGAGATATGCAAGCATATGGGATATTAAATATATATATTTTATCATTTTGGTCGATGGCCACGCACTTACTTTATTTTCCATGATTTAAGCTTGAGTAGTTTGACACATGCAGCAGGATTAATGTGTGACAGTTCACATGTAGCACATATCACATTAGAACATGGCAGCACTGCTCAGGCC
>JAPXVT010000016.1:5393207-5406149 GCA_029823135.1 Acanthurus reversus | reverse complement strand
ACGTGCATAAACTAAACACTGCAAACATGTGGCAACTTCTTCCATCCCCTTACAGCACGTAGTCTCGTAAAATAAAATGAAAGCATCATGAACAAGTTGGAGTTAAGTCCGCTTATGTTAACTTGGCGTTACATTGTTTGGAGGAGGGGGGGACTTGGCATTTTCTGTCATTACTGTGGTCAGCATAAACATTTCTGCCGCACTATATCAGTTGTGGAGGTCCTAGACAGGCTGGAAAATTTAACGACATTGTGTCCAGGTTAATAAAATCATCTGCTGGTCTGTTAAGTTACACACAGCCACAGTTTAAACGTTAGCGTTAGCTAGAAACATTAGCGTCAGGAGGAGAGGGGGTTGCCATTTCTTCTGTCATTATCTAAGTGTATTATAATAATTTCTGCTCTGTATCAGTTGTGGAAGTCTTAGAAATGTTGGAAAACTTAACCACATCGTGTCTGTGTTCAACATAATCCCGTGGTGTATAAAATTGTGTTGGAGGAGCTCAGAGTATTCACACAGCACTGTTTTGGCTGCCATATCTGATTTAACGTCCGGATGTCGGGATGTTCGTGCCTTGAGGATGCCAGTGACATCGGGAGAACGTCAACACTGACTGGCTGTCACGACACAACGTCGAGCGAATTCACCTGAAGAGTTAAAAAAAATAAATAAACAAATTTTACTTTGTTTACTTTTGCACAGCCTGCAGTTAGTTAACAAAATACATTTACTCTGCATGTAATTCTTAGAATTAAATAATTCTTAAATCCAAAGGAAATCATGTGGGGGAACCAGGAACCAAATAGAAGACCACCATATGTTTGGCCCTGAATTTGCCAAAACTAACCAATATGAAAAACTAAAGAACTGTGATAAAGTCAAGATTGTGATACTGCCATGAAGGAAATTGGGATATGATATTTTTGCTGTGTGTCCAGCCATACTTTGAAGTGGAGAACCTACAGTAGCTGTGAAAGGCCCCCTGTGTTTTGTGTTTGATTTGTTCATTCTGGGCCACTGTAGAATTCTAACAGTGCCACATGATGGACTTTGTGTAAGAGGAACCGCTTCCTCTGTAAATACAAAAGACTCGTTCTAACGTGATAAACACAGAACAATTTTTATTTCAGGTAACTATGGACATAATGAAAACATACTTGGTAATATTATATTCCATTTGAACCATCTTCTACTAACAGAATCCCATAAATCTTAACCACACACTGGACCTTCAAGGGCTGTGGTGCTTGTGTGAAAGGGGCTAAAGTTCTCACCTCCAGTTCTCACTGAAGAAGAGGCAACCTGTGTTGACAATGTCTCCACAACCATTTTCTCATCCAGACTCGTTTAGCCTTCCGCTTTTGTTTTTCCTCAGTGCAAATGAGCACAACAAACTGTTGCACAACCTCACTCACTGCTTTGTTTACATCCACTTCCCCATGAGGTCAAGTGAGAGATATCACATGTGGAGCGGCATTGCTTCCTCTGGCGCGATAATCTAGCACACTCGGTTTTAACATTGGTCCTACGTGACCCAGTTCACCCAGGACGGACCATGTTTTCATACCTAACGCAATTTACCCTCAATTGTGTCTCAAGTGACCACTTGTGGTTGGATGCCACTTCCTCGCTCTGTATACAAATAAACTCCCGAGGTATTTTACAAACACCAAATGCATTGTAGTTTTAAGCTGGTGGGCCAACGGTAGTAGTTAAGATACTGAAATAGTTCTTGCTAAATTTACAAGAAGGCCTAAATAATTAAGAAGTTGTCGTAGACAGTGTCATATAAAGTTTACAAAGGTTCACCCAGTCGCAAATTGCGTGATTTCTTTTTTTTTAAGGAAGTCTGGGATCAACAAACAAGTCACCTGTTTGGTTACTGTATACTGTATTTGTAAAATCTGACATGATAACCATGTTACAGTCTCAGCTTTTCAGTTAAACCTAGTTGAAATAGTGAGTTATAACAGCAGTTTAATGTTGGCAGGTAAGATTTACTTTCAAACACGGAGTTGTCATGCATAGCCAGACCTCTGTCTTCACGCCGGTGTGTGAAGTAGCTGACAAGCTGATACTGTAACATAGAAATGGTCTTTACACAAAAAGACACTCTTTGATTTATGCTGAACCTACAAGATGGCACAAAAGATCGATAAAGGTAAAGAATTCGCTGTAGCTCTTTTGCAAAGTTTCCTGAATTTGTGGTCTCTCAACAGCTTTCAGAATTGGGAGTTTTTAAGGGTGTCTGGGGATGTTATTGATAGCAGTTGGCTTAGATTTTATCCTGATGTAATGTAAATGTAAATGGAGTCTAATGCTGCCCACACGCCATCAGTGGTAAATCCACTCTGCGCTAGCTGCACCATTGTTTTCTTATAGGGAGAGCGGTGACGCCCACCTTGGCAGAAGTGCAGCCCTTGGTGCAGCACAAAGCCCGAAGTTGCTACCAAGCGCTGCACTCAAAGTTCAGATTATTCAGTTTCGGCTGACCTTTCAAAACGCAACCAGTGACACAACAGCTGTATGTTATGTAGCCAAAGAGGACACATGCTAGCTGTGAAGACAGTGGTAGAAGAAAAATATAGCACCCAACCTCGCGGTGAGCAAGGAGCATATTTCTTCCCATGTGAAAGGCGCTTAACAATCTGACTGTGCCTTTAGCACTAACTTTTGATACTTCACACATTTCAATACTTAATGCATTTTGGTCAGCACTGAGGTTAAACCCAGCCCTTCATGTGACAGCAAAGCTTATTTAGTTTTTCACACCACAGACACGGCAAACGATTCAAAATCGAAACCAAACAATTGATAAGTCATTTACAAAGGAAACATGCCTTTTATGACTGACTGCATTTGTAGAACACTCACATTTAACCAGTCAGCTAAATAAGTTCCTGCTTTTCGTTCCAACTTTGCCATAAGACAAAAACTAGTCACTAAAATTAACCTAGTAATATGGAGTTGAACCACCACCATCTTTCTCTCTCTCCCTCTCTCTCTGTCTCTCTCGCTCTCTCCCTCTCTCTCTCCCTCTCTCAGCAGTACTGTACATGCCTGCAGTCACTCTGGTGATTTCATGGCTCTTAACCTAACACAAAGACTCCATTATGGGTCTGTTCACTGAAATAAATTCACTCTCTCTCTCTCTCTCTCCAATTTCTTTTCTCCCTCGTTGTCTTTTTCCTCTTCCTCCTCCCACTCTTCCCCTCCTCTTCACATTCACACTTTCACCCACATCTCTGAGGAAAAAGCCTCATTTTAAAAAAAATGTAAAGAAATGCGGAGAAGGAGAAACTGAGAAAGGAAGGAAGACAAAGAAGAGATAGCAAAGTGTGTGTGTATAATTATTAGCCCATTAATTAGGTCTTGTCGCCTTGTTGCCCCCCTGTTTCACCCTTTTGAAGTCTTCTCCAGAGTACCCACAATGCACTTGGGGGTCGAGGAGTGATGATGTGGTGGAGGGGGTTGTCGGAATGTGGGTCAAAATGTGTGTGTGTAAGAGAATTTCTGGAGATGCCGATGAGGAAAAAGAGAGAAAGAGAGTCGGTGGGTTTCAGTTCTCCGTCTGTGTGTCACTGTGTTTGGCAGATTGTTTGTGCTGCTTTTCATGATGGATTACACACACATACACACAGCACACATCATTCATAATTGCCAGTTCATGCGCTGTCAATGCGCACACACACACACACACACACACACATCACAGGAGTCTCTGTGTTTTTGTTTGCTGCAGAGATAAAACCGGGCTCTGTTACACTCCTCTACAAGGGAGACAAAGAGCGCTTATCTCACATACAGTGAGTGTGTGTGTTTGAGGGAGAGAATGTGCATGCGTGTGCTTGTGTGAGAGTGTTTCTCCGATGCGGTCATTTTATTTTTACATTGCAATTTTTTATGAGCTGAATTTTGTAGCCTCATTATCTGGAATTTTATTTCCCTTTTTTTTTCCATTACCAAACTGTCTGATAGCATTTGGTGTGTATGTGTGTATCAGTGTGTATGTGTTAACATAAGATCTGCAGCAAAAGGGGTCACTGGGGCCAATATGACACACTTCCCTTCAAAAGTGGGTTAACACCACCCAGTTTACTGGACAGCACATCACACCAAGATAGCTGGGAGAAATTTTTAAAATAATACATTTTTTAAAAAAATAGGTAAATAATCGAAGGGAGTGAAAGCTTCCATGAACTTCATACTTAGGTTTTTTTTTTTCTTGAGGCTGTCAGAGGCGTTCAACTCAGTGTTTAGTATGTTTGCTTGTTTTTTTTTTCATTTGGCCACAATTTGAGTTTTTTAGTAGTTGATCATCTTTGTCCAGAAAAAAAATGTATCAAACTCAAATATGATAAATATTAAGTAGAAATGTCAAAACTACTTCATATAAACTCAGTTAAAGACTACTCATAGTTGGCAAAACAGTCCAAATAAAAGGTCTAAGTTCTTGCTTGTCCCAGGACTTTCTATCGTACCACGTCATTTTGTCATTTGTCAAACTTTCCATTGTTTGTGGCACTTTCATTTTGTCACCTTGAAAGTTGATTCTTGGTTTTATTACAGCAGTCTGAAATCGACATTTTGACAAATAGCTATTAGTTACTCAAAATTTCCACTTCACTGCACTTGAAACCACATCAGAATGCTGTTGTTGAAATGAAGAATACAGTTCAGGATATCTGTTCATCTGTAACACATGCTTTTAATTGTTTCAATACACTTTGAATCAAAATGATAATATAATGATAGTTGCCCCTTTGAAAACCTATACCATGTTAGATATAATATCATTGTAACAATTCAAGACTCTTAAGTAGTATTTAGTTTTCTGTTTACTCGGTCACTGCTATGGTAACAAAGCCCTCAAGAGAAAATCTAAAGGACCCTGTTTAAAACTATATTCCTACAGTGCATTTAATATTTATGAAACAAACAACTTGAATTAATAAATTTCCCTTCCGGAAGCCTGCTGGGTCTTAATTAGACCAACTGCAGCCAGCTGAGAGGAAATTCAGGTCTTGTCCCCACACATGCACACACGCAAACCTACAAGCGTTTGATTCTCAAATGCGTATGTGTTGTCGCGCACAGAGTCCGACGAACGGGTCGAGGGGGGTTGTTGGTGTGAGATTGCGGTCACACCCCACGACACTGATTGATAAAGAGCTCTTGCCATACAGTGTCATGAAAGACAAATCGCTGAAGGGGTGTGCGTATGCGTGTGTGTGTGTGTGTGCAAACAGGCAGATGGTGTCTCATGAGGATGAGGAGAGCTACCGACCTTGAAAGAGACCAAACGAGAGAGAGAGAGAGAGAGAGAGAGATGGTGACAGCAGGGTTCAGTTTGTTTTGCGCTGAGGGTCGGGCGGGATGGGCTGCTGCTTCCTCCATGTATTTCCTCTGTTTCTCCCTTTTTCTCTCTTTCACACACACTCACACACATACACACACACTTGCATTGGGCGTTAACACGGCAACACAATGAGCAGGGACTAGCTTGAGGCAGGCCGAGCAAGGTGTTTCCTGTGACCTGGAGGACTGCTGCGTCAACACAAACACTCGTCTGGTACCACACTAACATGAGTTTGCAGACCTGATTTGACTCTCCGCTAAATTAGAATTTCGTTAATTTCTCCGTGTATAAAGGTGTGAAAGTGTGAGTGAAAACAGCTGTAGCCAACTCTGTGATATTCATCCTTTATTCATGCTTTGTTCATGCTTTATTCATGTGCTCTTCAAGAGTGAGTGAATATTGAATTAAAAGCAGCTTTACATTATTCATGAGCTCCTTTGGATTGTACGGAGGCCTCTGGAATTCCGCACACTGTGTACTCACATGCACAAAAACAACAACAAAACCGTACTCTAAATGTTGTTCGCATATATTGATTTTGTATCAGCCCATTATTGCTAAATGAATGTTGACTGTGTGTTCCTGTGTGTCCTGCAGGTTGAGCACCGCCCTGCTATGGAAAAGATGAAGAGGATTAAGAAGCGTCTGTCATTAACACTCCGCTCCAGTCAGACCATCGATGAGTCTCTGTCCGAACTCGCCGAGCAGATGACCATTGAGGACGGCGGCACCAAGGACAACGGTGAGAATTCAAGATATTCGGTTTTTATTTTAAAATAATAAAGTAAAATTTTAAATAAAAATCTATAATGCTTTAGTCGTAGTCGGAATGAAATTTTAGGCATTCTGTTTTTTGCTATGGGACTCTGGTGCATAACCAGCAGCTCGTTAGCATTTTTGAACTATTTTCAAATGATTAATTATTGTATAAAATCATCAACCCTTCTTGCAGCTAAAAACACAATATTTTAAAGACTCCATGAAACAGATGTCAGAGTGCCATTTACTACTGTGAATTTATGTATTTCCTGTAAAAATGATCAGCTAGGGCGGGACATATCGCAGATAGTGGTTGGTGTTTACAGTAGCCAGTTGTGCTGAATGTGCTTGTGTGTGTGTGTCCCCAAAATTTAAATTGGACAGCAGCTAGCAGCGTAAACACTGAGAGCAGCCATGAGTCTAGCCTTCTCTCTGCAGAGGAGGACTGTAGACTCTGACAGGGATGAAAGGGAGGAAGAAGAGGCACTAGATTTTGGAGTTAGGCTGAACATGTTCGAGCCGCTCTCCACAGCCGGTAGTGCTGCCGGCAGAGACGCAGGCGCATCCCTGCCATGTGTGGTCCTGTGCGATGGTTGATAACTGACAGCATTTTTATGACGAGAGGGGACAAAAATATGCAAAAAAGAATTTTATTGGAGGCAAAATTAATATATGCCCCCGAGTGCACGATGAGTCATCAGTATTTTTAAAATATTTTCCATGAAATGCTTAACTGTAAACTAAAATTAATCAAAACTGTCAAACTACTTTTTGGTCAGTGTTGGGGTATATATTGTCATATAGGCAAAGATAAGACCAACACACATCTGATTAATAAATAAATAAAAATAGGTTTTGCATAGTCAGGGGCTGGTCAATTTAAACTGATCTGCTGGTGGATAAAAAAATTTAACAGAACCCTTTTAAAAAACCTTAATAAAATGCTATTTACTATGTAAAAAATACCTTGTAAAAGAGGTATAATTTATTGGAAAAATCTCCGTAAAATCCGTCAAAAATCCGTTAAAATAAAGCTGCGGTTCATGCTGAAGTAAGTATCAGAATTGTTGCAGAAAATCAAGGCCACAGTCCAACAGGGGAAGGAAATTCCACTGGTCTGATTTTTACAATATCTTCCTGTACATGTCAGTACACATTCCTGTACACACACACACACACACACACACACACACACATACACACAGAGAGCTTTCAGTATCTTGGTAGCTCTCAGGGGTATTTAAATTATGAAACACTTAAGTTGTTGAAGAGAGCGAGAGGGTACAGAATGTGACAGTAGCAGCTGAAATGGACTTCTAGTGCGTCGCTCTCTCTCATATTATGTAACAGGAGTAAAAGCAAAAACACACACACACACGCAGGTATTATAAAGGAAACATGCATTCACACACAAACACACTTTCCTTGACATCTCTTCTGCCTGTTTTGGCACCGGAGTGCATATTTCTGTCCACAGTTTGTCTCTAATAAGCTGCTTAACACATGAAAATGATCAGCTGCCACTGGTGATTGACAGCTGCCAGAAAAAAATGGACACACATGCCCATTTGGCTGTTGCTTCATATCTAGAAAGACTTAGGATGAAGACATCGAAACAAACTGAAGTTCCTCGATCAACAACAACAACTAGAAGTAGCCGATAATAGCAGAGGTCAAAGGTCAACGTTTTTCTTTTTGTAGCTTAATATAAAAAGTTAAGTAGCAATTCCACCACCTGCCTTATTTTCATAGAATTGTTTAAATAAATTATGTTTTTTATAAATGGAAAAATAGATCTTAAGTTGATATATAAGAGATATTGTATCATTTTAATGTCAGTTGTTGACAAGGTTTTCAAACTATGCTCAGTGCCATAAAAATCCCTTCTAACCCCTGGCATTTTTACCTCCTTGTAAACATCATTTATTCATGCATAACTTGTAATTCTGATATTTCTTACAAGAGCCTGGAGGCAGCTCGATGCTAATTTTGCAGGTTGGCATGCAGGAACAGAGCACAGCCTGTCAGCTCAGAGTTTAAAAGGTCGGACGAATTAAAGAAAGTTGGCAGGGGCAGAAAGATAAACCCACAAGATGCAACAGACTCGTGACCCGTCTAATGCAGATCACAAAGGAACACTACATGACCTTTTTGTGCGAGTGTCGCTGAACTCTGCCAAGTGGAAATTTGATTGCTAATTGAAGCCTGTGAGTGAGAATCATGTCTGGATTATTGGCAGAGTTACGTAATGCCCCGTGGCCGTCAATTTTGCAAAACTACAACCTTTTTTTCCCCTCTTTTGTATGGTAGTGGATGTTCATTTCTGTTTTTGCTGGCTGATTTGGACCAGAGGTGCACCGATTGATCGATGCAGAGAGGCTTACTTTGCCTTGATCCGTGCTTGGCCGAACCTTCTCTGTGTAGCCAATTGTGTGCGTGTGTTGGTTTACATTGCACGTCAGATCCCCACAGCCAAACACCAATAAACAATAAGTGAGGTCGTTTGATCCCCTCTGTCACGTTCATTCATCAGCCAGTATCAGCAGCCTCTGGCTGCTATATAAACCTCTGTTTCATACTCCTGGATCATTCAATCCGCTATCCACACTGCGCAGATGATTTAAGGAAGCCAGCTATCCTCCACATACCAGCAGACAGGATCCACAGACTGACTGGTCTTGACTGACTGACTGACTAACTAAGTGAAAGCAAATTATTTTCTTTTTCTTTCCTTTTTTGAAGGCCTCCTTTGCTTCAACTGAATTACAGTTCTAAGTAGGGCTGGCAATTAATCGTTTTATCGATTAATTTAAACTTGTGTTTTAGGAAGACTTTTTAAAATGAAAATCAAATTTCCCTTTCAAGGCTTGATTATCTTGGCAAAAATCGTTACAGGCAGGTCTGACTTTTTATAAAATAGGCAATCAGGCTTCACCAAGAAAATTATAATTGGTGCAACCCTAATTTGGACATTATAAATTGCTTAAACTTTAGGTCCCCTTGAGGAAATAGTTTGACATGATGGAAAACTCACTTAGGTGAGAAGATTGATAGCACTCTAAATCCTTGTCTGTTTCAAAATAGAGCAACAGTCAGCAGCTGGTTATCTTAGCTTGCCAAAAAGACTGAAAACGTGGCTAACAGCTTGCCTGGCTCTGTCAAACGTTAACAAATTTTAGGCATCAGCATTGATTTAAAAACTGTGTTTAGAAAGAAAGGGAAGCAAACTTTTGCCTTGTGTGCTTCATGCAAATTTGATTGCTGGAAAAAGTTAGTTTGCAACATCTGTCCTGTCCACCTGCGCATCGACTGCGAAGATTCATGAAGCCTGGGGATACACACACATTTTTAATTGTGGTTGAAATTTTTGGAATTTGCAGTGGAGAAGTCATGTCTAACAACAAGGCCTGCACAATAACAGTACACACATTTCTCCATAATATACCCTGATGCTTGGTATTTTTGAAAACAATGGGACCTTGGCCTAAATGTCAAATAAAGGTCTGGTGGTTAATATGAAGCTTGGCCACCCAGCGGTCATTTCAAATAAAGAACACACCGCAACAGGTTGAAGAAGATATAAACTGGTACTTTGTTTTACCTGATGTGCAGTTTTGGAGATTTATGATGCAACTTTAGAGCCACTGTTTATTTTCAGGAGACCAGAGATGATGACAGTCATCGTTTTGTGCATTTCAGAACCCTTCATGAGGAACGGCCGCCCCCCCACCTCCCATAGCATGCACTCCTTCCTGCACCAGTACACCGGCTCCTTCAAGAAGCCCCCCCTCCGCCGGCCACACAGCGTCATTGGTGGTACCCTGGGATCCTTCATGGCAATGCCACGCAATGGCAGTCGCCTGGGTGAGACACACACACACACACACATGCACACATACTCAGAAGGAAGGGAGTAGTGGGAGAGCAGATGGCATCCAGGAACAAACAGGAAACGTGTCACGGTCCTGATATTTCCATCCTGCTTCTTCTGTTCACAAACCCACGAGACAGCTCCCCTCTTCGTCCTCAACAGGGCTGTTTGCGCCCAAGCGACAGCTGGATGGGGGATTCAGTCAAACATGACGCTGTTTCCTGTGTGAACTGAGTAATCACACAAGATCCGTTGCAGTGAGTCTGATCCTGAGGCTTGGAGGGAAGACCATGTTGAAATGATTCAAAGCAGCAGCAGCAGATTTCAAGCCGGGGGTGGAGGATGATGAGATGATTCAAGGGACAGTATGAAACAGAAGAACAGAGTGTCAAAATCTGCCCGCCTCAAGCCTTGCTGAAAATTCCGTTAAGCAAGCCTCACTGGATCTGGATGCATGACCACACTGTCACATTTAAAGCTTGTAATATGTTAAAATGGGGCAACTATTTCTTCAAAAAGCAGCGTATCTTAACATAAGGGAGATGAAAAATAGTGGTGTGTCAAAACACAAGTTGCTGCAAATCTTAAATCCTACAGATTTCATTAACCGACCCGTCGAGACTTCTCTATGAGTGCTGAGTAAGCTTATTTCAGAGGTTCCCCTCATCGTAATTTGGCATCCAAGGTAGCAGAAGTCATCATGCATGCAAACAGTTTGACTCAATGTCATTAGCTTTACCATTTAAATTTTCTGTCAGTAGTAAGTGATGTAATATATATCATTGCATTAAGTATTCGGACCTTGACTGGTGCCTTTTCAAGCTAATTTTGTCAAAGGGCAATACACTAAAGGACAATTGAGCCATGCACTGGACCCTGGCCTAGATAGAGGGACTTGGATCTAAAAACAGGCCAGTTAAATAGGACATTGATGTACCACATATTGCTGCTAGCTGCTGTGTGTGCTTATTAGCAAAGCCAGTGAGATGGACAAGAAGGGAGAAAACAAGATCATAAAATCTCAACAAGTACAAAAAATACATAAACTTAAAAAAAAAATTAAAAATTGTATGGAGAGGAACAGAAAAGACATAAAAATGGGAAGAAAATGAGATGCTTCAAAGTTTGGGAGGAATGAAGAAATGAAACAAGACTTTTGAAAACAAATAAAAAACAATTTAGGAAGTTTATAAAATAGCTTCAGCGGTTTTTGAGGAGAAAGACTCAGGTTTGGCTGTGTGTAGCTGAAAAACTTATCGGAGGCAGTGAAAATGTTATTGTGAGAGAAAGAATTTTTAGAGTTTTTGGAGAGGATAAGGGTGGGTGAAATAGCAGGAGATAATGGAGAAGTATGTGAATGTAAAAGGAGGCTGACAGCAAAAGAAAGTGGGACAGATGAGATCATTCAGAGGCTTTGGAGAAGAGGCACGCAAGTTAGAAAAGCGCAGGTAGCGCAGGAATGTGTTTAGGCAGTAGAGAGAGTCAGGTTGGCCTTTGCTTGTGAAACACTTGCAAAAGAGAAAACAAGATAGGAGCAAAGGAGAAATTTGTCGAGTGAAGGGAAAGAAAGTCAGAATGAGAAGTGAAAGAAATCAGCAAAGTTTTTGAAGCAAGTAAGGGAACATGTAAATTAGATGCAGTGAAGTGACAGAAAAAGGGAAGAGAGAGCGTTTAAAAGTTTTCAAAGAGAAGTTAAGAAAGGAAAGTGGGGCGAGAACGAGATGTTTGCAAGGTGTTTATAGAGAGAATATATCTAGGTTAGAAGGAGGATAGAGTGGCAGTTTTAGGGAAGAAAAAGGAATTGATAAAAAGAAAAGAAGAATTTGATGTTCTAGTAAGTTTTTTTTTTTTTATATTCTGGGTCCTCTCTTACCAAAGCTCGCGTAGAATAAGCTCTACATATGTGCCCTCACGAACGAGAAAGTTTTTATTCATCAAACATGCATAATCACATCTTTTACACAATGAATAATGAAAAACTCACCTGTTCCACATCCTTCTGCTTGTACACACACAGGCTTGTTTCACATAAATCCCGGCAGAATGCCATAAATGTTCAACCACATCCAGTACTTGATTTGTAAATCATGAGGTTTGGGAGCACAGTGGGGCTGCTGTTCCAGTGGGTCCGGGAAGAGAAAAAGTCACAGAATGCATCAAAAACTCCACAGTGCCTGGACAACATCTGGGTGCTTTCCGTCAAAAACTAAAACAAAATGCGGTCAGAAATCAAGACTTATTTATTGACATTAATCAGAGTTTCCACAATATTCACTCAGAATCTGCTGAGAGGAGGGATTGGGAAAATCGAGCGTGTCATTTTTACTGTCCCTTTACTTCCCTGTCCTTTTCCTTCTGTCTCTGGATTGCTAAAATGAAGGGCAAATTAAGTTGGGGTGAAACTTCTAATTACAACCACAAAAGGCAAGGAGGCCGAGGAACTGAGTGACGTGTTCTGTCCGTTTCTGTTCTTTGATGCTCATCGATTTCATTTCCTTTTTTTAGCACTATGGACAGTGCTGCCTGCACCTACACAAGCACGTCCTAACTGATCCACACTCATTTTACTTTTCACAGCTATGTAGCTTACAGTCAGTATATTTAGATGACATTTGAGAATGTCTATTTATTGTGGTAGTCCAACTAAAATTGTACTGAATTGAATTTCTCAAAATCGAGTTAACACACCTAGATAATGTGACTGGGAGTCAGTTACTCCTGCATGTATACGTCTCAACCGGCCCCTGACTGGCCTGCTGGTCTGCATGTGATTGATAGTCCCTGCAGCGGTCTTTGACCCAGAAATCAAACTGTGCATAAATTCGTAGAAGAGAACCAGTAAGAAAACAAGAATACCATGAGCACGCGGGGAAGTGTGTATCGAATTTGTGCCAAAACCGTAGATGTGAAGTGTACAGCACTGGATTCCGCTAGCCACTCGCTAACTTGTTTG
>JAPXVT010000016.1:5331976-5347372 GCA_029823135.1 Acanthurus reversus | reverse complement strand
CCCACCCCCCCCCCCCCCCCGTTCCTTTGATCCAGCTGGGGAGGTGCATTTAAGGCGCATAAAAGCCGCCTTGAAAAGGCAGTGTGAATGGGGCTATGGACAGCAGTTTTTAACACGCGGTGTCCTTGCATAGTTCCTCTTCAACTGCCTGCAGAAACTTTGTGTGACGCTCGAATAACTCTGTTATGTTATGTCTTTGTTCCAGTCTTTGTAAATTTTCCCTCATTTTATTGGGTGTCTGAGTAACGCTAACGTTACTTTGTTAGCTGGTAGACTAGCTACAGCCATCGTTGTCAGCTGATAATAATCTTCTATCCCATGTTTTGGCACCAAAAAATGTGGGGACTGTAACTTAAACAAAAAATATCCCGAGCTTCAAGTTTCATTACTAACCTGTTTACTTAACAACTGCATGAACAAACACACAGCATCATGGTGTTTACCTCCCCTCTTTCACTAGAAACATCTTTCTTCTTCTTCCATTTACAACTCACAAAACATTCAATCGAATATTAATTTTGTCATCGATTGATTGAAGCTTCGAAGCATTCAGGTTAGCCCTCACTCTGAAGTGCATTAATCAAGTTTGTTTTTTTCGTCCTAACTCCAGACTCACTGCTTTCATCCACTGATCTTTGATTTATAGGTGCCGGACAGGAGACATCAGCCACAGAGGTCAGCGGCTCAGCTCCGCAGCATCCAGGTAACGATGATGCTCAAGCTCAAATGTCTGTGATAACCCAGACGGCAGCATGTTGAGGGTTTAAGAGAATGTGGATGTTGCTTTGCTTTCACAGAGGAACAGCGTGCTTCAGCTGACCAGACAACGCATGTCTCCTCCCGCACAGATCAGGTCTGAGAAACGTCTGAACCATGATTATTAGTTCTTTCACTCGACCTCCTTTAAACTAAGACTGTCACTTCTCACCTCCACGTTCAGCAGAATCCAGATGAAGCAGTGTGGTTTGATGTTGGTGTGTTCAAAACCCTTTACTCGGAGGTCAGCCACCACTTCCTGCCTCCTGACAGCGACCAGACTGCGGTCATTAGTAGCCGCCCCTCGAACACTAAAGAGGTAACTCATTGAGACTATGAAGATGCTGCTCAGCTATGTCCTCTGCTCGTTATTCTTTCTCCATTCTTGCTTGTAGGTATTTCATTCTATATTCTAGGTGTATAAATTCTCTCAGCCACCCTCTGTCAATGTTTTGCTCTCCTCCAGAGGAAGCTGCCCGGGCCTCAGGATTACCAGGGCAGAGAGAAACGGGAGCTGGCTCCAGGTCAGACCTACAGGTTCAGAGTGGCAGGCGTCAACTGCTTCGGACGGGGAGACTTCAGCGCAGTAAGCGAGTTTAAGACCTGCCAACCTGGTTTCCCCGGAGCGCCCTCTGCTGTCAAAATTACCAAGGTGAAGTATCAAGAATATTCAGACACCAAAAGCAAGAAGCTGACACAGAAAAACTTTCGATAAATGGGATTTATTCTTCACTGGTTTCTTAGCACACTTGTTTTTTTGAACGCAGGCCAATGATTCGGTCCACATCACGTGGGAGGCTCCCTCTTCTCCATCGGGCCGCATACTGGAGTATTCCATGTACATGGCGGTTAAGAAGAGCCGCTCCAGCAGCTCGGAGCGTCCAGGTCAGATGACTTTTATCAGAATCTACCGGGGCACCAAGACGTCCTGCTCAGTCAGCTCCACCCACATGGACAACGCCCACATCGACTGCTCCGCCTCCAACCGGCCAGCCGTCGTCTTCCGCATAGCTGCCAAGAACGAGCAGGGCTACGGCCCGGCGACGCAGATCCGCTGGATCCAAGGTGGACGAGTTTGACTGTTTTCAGCCTCTGCTCATGAAATATTTTGCTGACTTGATCTAACTTCCTGTTTCTCTCACTTTTTAGATCCCAGCAAAATGCGAGCGTCTGCATCTAAAGCAGACAACAGTGCTGGAGCTGATCAGGATGCTGCTGACAGGTAACCAGCGGGGCCTCTCGTGATTCTGCTTATTTTTACTCTCTGAATGTGAGATTTTTATTGAACTGTCTCCGCAATTTTCTTTTTTCTTGCAGCTCCAGCTGAAAATGTTTGGACCAATAGCACCGTGTTTTGGAAAAGACAACAAACGTACTCAGGAAGATGGCAGTGTCGCCCCTCAGATGTTGTAAATTTTCATCAAAATAGTTTTTGTAATTTATTTTTTTATGTATTTAATTACACCCTTGTAAATAGACACATTTTCATAGGAATCTTGACCACTCGCCTATTTGATGTTAAACAAGTGTCTTGATTAATCATATGCAATATAATGTAGACTAAACTACAAGTACAATTTCACACACAAAAACACTTTTTAAGCTTGGAGCTGCTTTTCTTCAGCCACTGAGTCTTTACACAGTTTGTCATGTTTTTGAGTGAAAAACTAGAGGTAGGATCTTTTTGTTTGAGCATTCATCATTTTATATCACTGTGTTGACAGAGAAATTATGAAATACCAATTATCTCTAAATGTAATGTGTTTTTCAATAGTCAGATTATTTATGATAATTCAGTTTGTTCATGGGTTTTGTCACCGTACACATTCATATGTTACTACAAACATTTTCTGTATCATTACATCCCAGTTTGTTGCATTATTTTTTTTATTATCCTTATTACCAGATTGTTTGTTTGCTAGTTTTAGTAAAAAAAAAAGAAAAAGTTTTGAATCAAAAGTTAATGTGCTAACTATGGCTTATGATTTGAATTAAAAGTATCAGATCTGTCGCAGATAACACATGAAGAGATTTGCATGTCAACATTCATTGTCTTTGATTTGACCAGCTCACAGTTTAGTGGAAGAGAATTATTCTCCTTGCTCTGGTGCTCCATCATGCCTGGTTGTGGTGAAGAAACAGGTGGAGAGACTTTTATTCACAGCTCAAATCATCATGACCCAACCTGCATTTGTCATTTTTCTCTTTGAAAAGATTCCATGCTCGTTCTCTCTTCCATCTCTTCATCAGTCTGCGGATAGTGTTGGCACAGGGATTATTGTTCAGCTCTAATTTTCTGCATTTGACGATTTGAAGTTTGCTGCATATTCATTGCTTTCCTGATAACGAATGAAGATAAGAGGAAAGTGGAGAAATGGAAGAATTCCCCTCACAGCCCTGCATGTGCCTCATACATAACGGGATCATTTTAGATGCTGTGTGTCAGCTGTAACTTACAGGAAACTCTGGTGTAGATTCTGCTTACATAAAGCAGTAACCAAAGTGTTCAACAACGAATTCCCTCTGTGAATGACAATCAGTTGTGTCAGTGCTTGTGGATGTCAGTGGGTCGGTGGAAGCTGAGTCTGTTGTCTGTCTCAAAATTAAAGGAGATAAACTTCTGGGCAGTGCCATTGATCTGTTCCTCTCAGCTGTTTCTTATGTATTCCTTGTAGGGCTGCACGATTAATCGAAATTTAGTCAATATCATAGTTTGGCCCACTGCAATTTTCAATTTGGAGGAGATATGTGTGTCAAAAAATTGTCATTTAATTCAAATATTGTGCTGCAGAGTTGTCTTGGCACACATCACATTCTGTCTCATTGGTAAAGATTCCTGCAATAATCTCACTGTAATCATTTTTACATCTTTTTAATGACAATGAATTATAAGGATTTAAAAATTATAATTTCCTTTTATATCGCAATTCATATCGCAATCGCAATATCAGTCAAAATAATTGCAGTTAGATATTTTTTCAAACTCGTGCAGCCCTAATTCTGTGCTCTTATTGTGAAGTTGAGAATGGATCATCATATGATTGGAATGTTAGTTAACCTCAACCATGCCCAAAGTTTTTGAAAGTCAGTGGAGGTTGGAGGCGCTATTACTAAATTAGCGGGATATAGAGTGTTGTAATGAGTTATATAAACAGTTGTTAATTCTGTAATGTTTTGTTGTTATAGGACGTGATATCACCCCTGACGGTGAAGGGAAACACGACGTCGACAGTAAACGCAAAGGAAATACTTTTAATGATGGCGGCAGCACTTATTCAGCGGTGTAGGCCAGCAGATCCCTGCAGAAATCACACTATAATCATTTTATTTTATTTTTTTAATGAGAGAAATAATGTGATTATTCCCCTTAAAATATCAAATCAAATCGCAGTATCAATGAAAAATTAATCTGAATTAGATTTTTTCTCTTTAAATCGTGCAGCTCAGAGCTGCATATTTCTTCAGAGTGACATGAACTTGATCTCAAGTTTTTTGAATGTTGATTTGATGTGAATTTAACACAGTTGAACTTGAAACAAAGTGAATCAAAGTTGAAGTTGATCACAGAAGTCAAATGTGACTGTTTGCCTCCAAAATGGACCTGGATGATTCCATGGTTGCTGTGTGTCTCCAGGTGCGTCAATTTGATTTGAGCATTATTTAAAAACACACAGAAGCGCGTCCGCGAGCCACTCGAGAGACATTTTGTGCCATTTTCATCCGAAGATTTGTTGCAAATACTTATTTCTACTTGAGAGATTTCTTGATTCCTGAGAAGAACGAACGATTGACAGAGAAAGAAAAAGCTATTCAACAAACATCCAACATGGAAAATGTAAGTTTTGAACACTTATGAAAGTCAAAGTTCACCAGGCCTACATTTTACTGCAGGCTTTGACCTGAGCACTTCTCCCACCCTCGAAACAAAAAGCACAAATTATATATTAAATTAATAATTGCCTAATGCAGCAACAGTCGATAATAATAATGTAATAATAACGATTATTGCGGTTTTGGGGAAACAAGCAGCTGTTCAGGTCAGCGCATTCGTGTTTGAAATGCGCGTTAAATCATTACAGACAGTGATGACATTGGTTATAATATCCACTGAAATAATCCAGAGTTTCCTGTTGATCAGCTCTCAGCTCAGTGATGTTGTGAATTGAAGTGAAGCCATCAGTACAACTGTGATGTAGCGACTTGAACTTGGTCTATAAATGTCAGCAGTAACGTTGATGTGACTTTGTATTTCCAAACATTCCAGTGAAGTTCTGGTTTGCAGTAACTGAATTAGAAATGTTTTGGAAATAACCACTAAAGCACAAAACCAAGTGACATGTTGAGAATTTAAGTTGGTTTCTCCTTATTTTTTCCTTAACTTGAAGAGGGACTCTGTGTCAACATTTAGATTTCAGACCTTCATTATTTCAGTTTTGTGTTTTCATTGTTACATTTTCCCAAATGAATGAGTTCAGTGTTTTACCACAGAGTCAATCTGGGGCCCATTTTTATTCCAAACCAAAAAGTGGAGGTCCATATACACAGTCCAAAGAGTTTTTTGAACGTTGTTTGTTGATTTTGCTGCCCTTGTGGAGCCTCATCCTGACATGTGTGTGTGTTTTGTTGCAGTGTGATGTGTTAAATCATCTGAGAGACCACGACTACTGGAGGCAGAAGAGACAGTCTGCACGCCGTGCAGCCAGTAGAGGGAAACCTGTGGACTGCAGCAAGTGTCCATGCTGCAGGGATGTCCAGGTAAGACATGAGAATTACAAATTAAAATAATTAATGAGGATGAGATTAAATCATTCCCTCATTCACTGCTTAAGAATTCCAACTAGAAAATTATTTCAATACATTTTTATGGTCCGTGAAGTGAAATTCTTCCTGCAGCCAAAGTTAAAATGACATGCACAGATAATGTGATGGAGCTTTCACTGAGACAAAGTCGTTCTGTGTGGTGCATTTAATTCAGATTTTTCTTGTCATGTTGTTGAAACATTGTGTTAATAAATGAGAAGTTTTCCTGAGCTGACATTGTCCTGTGTGCTGCTGACTTTCCCCAGTTCTCTGCTACGACCAGCAAACCTGCCCAGAAGAGGAAGCGGAGCTCCGAGCCCCGTCCTTCCAAACCTTCTCAACGTTGGTCTCAATCCGCCATCTCACCTGCTGACCTGCCAGTGGTGACACATGCACCCTCACGGCAGCAGCCCTCCAGCCAAGCTGACCAGCTTAACACCACTGCTGGACACCAAAACTATGATGCCCCGAAAATCCACAAGTTGTCAGTGGAAGAGTTCCAGCAAGTCTACCATGAAGAGGTTGATGGTATGCTGAGGTAAGTTTGGGTGAAAAATTTGACTCTTTCAACGAAATTATTTTAAAATTTATCACTCAATCTTTAAAATTAGAGCTTTTTGATCATTTGTTATTTGATCCTTTCACTCCTGACAGATTCAAGAACGGCAATGTCCGTCCGTACAGTTTGCAGCTGGGACGATGCATCAAACAGAAGCTGTGGGAGCGACTGGATCGTCCAACATTTACAAGCTGCTCAGACGGTGAAGACGGACTCGTGCATGTCAACATCACCTACGGTGTTGGAGTCTATCCTCCTCTGTATGATGTTGACACTTCTGGAGAACCGAGCCCTGCACAGCCGACTAAGAAAAGACGTCAGAACTGAAGAGAAAGTTCACAGAGCAAAAAACTTTATTCTGATCAGTCAGTGAACTCTTGAATCCAACATCAACCTCAGCCACAGTTTAAACCACACTGCCAGGACACACCAACCTCTGAGAGCCAGCTGGAGTGACACGCTCCATCCTCCACCTGCAGCCTCCATCACCCATTATTGAACATAACCTCTGCTTCCTTGCTGCATTATCCATCTGCAGCCCCAAGCTCCATCTTTACTCTGTATCAGGAAAGTCCAGAGCCGCCTCCACCTGGATATTCCTGCAAAACAGCAGCAAGAACCTCAGACCTCCACCTTAAGCCTCTGCCATAAACCTGCAGGGTCCTCCACCTGCGTATTCAAACAGTGAGCTGTAGTCCAGCCCTCCACCTACAACTTCAGCTCGCAATCTCCTCCTCAATCCACTTTTTGGAACCTCTGACACCATCCTCTGCCAGCAACCTGCAGCTTCCTCCACCTGCAGATTCTGGCTGTCAGCTGAGGTGTCAAACTTCAGCAACAGCTTCCGCCATCACTCTCAACCTGAAGTTCCCTCCAACTACAGATACAGACACAGTATAGACCTAAATATCCACTTGCAGCCTCCTCCACCTGCGTCATCTGGCAGACAGCTGCAAAATCAAGTCAAGTGACAATAATTGATTGCTGTGTTGTGCTGGTCTTCATTAAAGACCACGACAACTGGAGGCAGAAAAGGATCTCTGCATGTCGTACAGCCAGTTTTTGCAAGTATTCTTGAAAAACAGTAGCTACAACCTGAGACCTTCAGCCTCCATCACAAATCTGCAGGATCCTCCACCTGCGTAATTTAAGAGAGAGCTGTAGCCCAGCCCTCCACCTACAACTTTGGCTCACAACCTCCTCCTCAATCCGCCTTTTGCAACCTCCGACACCATCCTCTGCCAGCAACCTGCAGCTTCCTCCACCTGCAGATTCTGGCTGTCAGCTGAGGCATCAAACCTCAGCAAAAAGCTTCCACCATCACTCTCAACCTGCACTTCAATCTGACTATAGATACAGAGACATTACAGACCAAAGCATCCACCTGCAGCCTCCACCAGCCATTTTTGAGCATGAACTCTGTTTCTTTGCTGCATTATCCATCTGCTGCCCCAGCTTCCACCTTCATGCAGCCCCAAGCTCCATCTTTACTCTGTATCAGGAAAGTCCAGAGCCGCCTCCACCTGGATATTCCTGCAATACAGTAGCTACAACCTGAGACCTTAAGCCTCCATCACAAACCTGCAGGATCCTCCACCTGCGTATTCTGACAGAGAGCTGTAAGCCCAGCCCTCCACCTACAACTTCGGCTCACAACCTCCTCCTTGATCCGCCTTTTGCAACCTCCAACACCATCCTCTGCCAGCAACCTGCAGCTTCCTCCACCTGCAGATTCTGGCTGTCAGCTGAGGCTTCAAACCTCAGCAAAAGCTTCCACCTTCATTCTCGACCTGCACTTCACTCCAACCATAGGTACAGAGACCGTATAGACCCAAACATCCACCTGCAGCCTCCTCCACCTGCGTCATCTGGTGGACAGCTGCAAAGTCAAGTCAAGTGACAATAACTGATTGCTGTGATGTTCTGATCCTCATTAAAGCCCTCCAGCCAAGACCACCAGCTAAATGCCACTGCTGGAAACCACAACGGTCCCCTAAATATCCTGAACTTGTCAGTGGAAGAGTTCCAGCATGTCGGCCATGAAGAAGTAGATTATATGCAGAGGTAAGTATGGATGAAAAATCATGAGTCTTTGAATGAGATCATTTTAAAATGTGTCACTCAATGTTTAAAACTAGAGATTTTTGATGTTTTTGATGTTTGATTTTGTGTTCCCAAAGGTGTCATCATTCTGTCCCTGGGTCAGGCGCCATCATGGTGACCAATCTGGGCCACCTTCATGTTCACCAAAGAGACCAGCCTCTTCATGATGGTCTTCATCAAACAGATTGAAGACCATCATGAAGAGGCTGAGGTAAGTCACACATGCTTCATTTATTGATTTGATTTGAATGAAGTTTATTTAGCTGTTTACCTTTCATATGTATTTTTGAAATGGTCCAGATTTTGATTCCTTCTCCATGTGTTTATGATCTCTTCCTCATCCAGGAAACCATCCTTAGAGGGACGTCAAGGTGTTTCCAGTGTCTTCATCCAGAACAACAGCAGTGAATCCATGAGACATTGTAGTTTGTTTAAGTGGAAATGTAAGAGAACAATACAGCTCCAGGAGCTGAAAGGGTTAAAAGGCCTCAGTGCTCATGTAAAGGAAGCTCCTTTTTAATCAAATGTTGAGATGAAATTCAGTTTCTTCAATGTTGCTTGTTGATTTTGCTGCTCTTGTGGAGCCTCATCCTGACATGTGTGTGTGTTTTGTTGCAGTGTGATGTGTTAATTCACCTGAGAGACCACGACTACTGGAGGCAGAAGAGACAGTCTGCACGCCGTGCAGCCAGTAGAGGGAAACCTGTGGACTGCAGCAAGTGTCCATGCTGCAGGGATGTCCAGGTAAGACATGAGAATTACAAATTAAAATAATTAATGAGGATGAGATTAAATCATTCCCTCATTCACTGCTTAAGAATTCCAACTAGAAAATTATTTCAATACATTTTTATGGTCCGTGAAGTGAAATTCTTCCTGCAGCCAAAGTTAAAATGACATGCACAGATAATGTGATGGAGCTTTCACTGAGACAAAGTCGTTCTGTGTGGTGCATTTAATTCAGATTTTTCTTGTCATGTTGTTGAAACATTGTGTTAATAAATGAGAAGTTTTCCTGAGCTGACATTGTCCTGTGTGCTGCTGACTTTCCCCAGTTCTCTGCTACGACCAGCAAACCTGCCCAGAAGAGGAAGCGGAGCTCCGAGCCCCGTCCTTCCAAACCTTCTCAACGTTGGTCTCAATCCGCCATCTCACCTGCTGACCTGCCAGTGGTGACACATGCACCCTCACGGCAGCAGCCCTCCAGCCAAGCTGACCAGCTTAACACCACTGCTGGACACCAAAACTATGATGCCCCGAAAATCCACAAGTTGTCAGTGGAAGAGTTCCAGCAAGTCTACCATGAAGAGGTTGATGGTATGCTGAGGTAAGTTTGGGTGAAAAATTTGACTCTTTCAACGAAATTATTTTAAAATTTATCACTCAATCTTTAAAATTAGAGCTTTTTGATCATTTGTTATTTGATCCTTTCACTCCTGACAGATTCAAGAACGGCAATGTCCGTCCGTACAGTTTGCAGCTGGGACGATGCATCAAACAGAAGCTGTGGGAGCGACTGGATCGTCCAACATTTACAAGCTGCTCAGACGGTGAAGACGGACTCGTGCATGTCAACATCACCTACGGTGTTGGAGTCTATCCTCCTCTGTATGATGTTGACACTTCTGGAGAACCGAGCCCTGCACAGCCGACTAAGAAAAGACGTCAGAACTGAAGAGAAAGTTCACAGAGCAAAAAACTTTATTCTGATCAGTCAGTGAACTCTTGAATCCAACATCAACCTCAGCCACAGTTTAAACCACACTGCCAGGACACACCAACCTCTGAGAGCCAGCTGGAGTAACACGCTCCATCCACTACCTGCAGTCTCCACCAGCCATTATTGAACATAACCTCTGCTTCTTTGCTGCATTATCCATCTGCTGCCCCAGCTTCCACCTTCATGCAGCCCCAAGCTCCATCTTTACTCTCTATCAGGAAAGTCCAGAGCCGCCTCCACCTGGATATTCCTGCAAAACAGGAACTACAACCTGAGACCTTAAGCCTCCATCACAAACCTGCAGGATCCTCCACCTGCGTATTCTAACAGAGAGCTGTAGCCCAGCCCTTCACCTACAGCTTCGGCTCACAACCTCCTCCTCAATCCACCTTTTGCAACGTACAACACCATCCTCTGCCAGCAACCTGCGGCTTCCTCCACCTGCAGATTCTGGCTGTCAGCTGAGGCATCAAACCTCAGCAAAATCTTCCACCTTCATTCTCAACCTGCACTTCACTCCAACTATAGATACAGAGACACTATAGACCCAAACATCCACCTGCAGCCTCCTCCACCTGCGTCATCTGGCAGACAGCTGTATATTCAAGTCAAGTGACAATAATTGATTGCTGTGTTGTGCTGATCCTCATTAAAGCCCTCCAGCCAAGATCACCAGCTAAATGCCACTGCTGGAAACCACAACGGTCCCCTAAAAATCCTGAACTTGTCAGTGGAAGAGTTCCAGCATGTCGACCATGAAGAAGTAGATTATATGCAGAGGTAAGTATGGATGAAAAATCATGAGTCTTTGAATGAGATCACTTTAAAATGTGTCACTCAATGTTTAAAACTAGAGGTTTTTGATCATTTAATTTCTGTTCCTTTCACTTTTTACAGATTCAAGAATGGTAACGTGGGTCCATACAGAGTGGAACTGTTAAGATTAATCAAACAGAAGCTCTGGGAGCGACTGGATTGTCCGACATTTACAAGCCACTCAAACAATTAAGACGGACTTGTGCGTGTGGACGTCACTTACAGCATTGAAGTCTCTCCACCTCTTTGTGCCAACAACACTTTTGGATAACCGAGCCCTGCACAGCCGACTTCATGTTCACCAAAAAGACTGAAGACCATCATCAAGAGGCTGAGGTAAGTCACACATTCTTCATTTATTGATTTTTTAATGAAGTTTATTTAGCTGTTTACCTTTCACATGTATTTTAGAAATGACCCAGAGTTTGAGTCCTTCTCCATGTGTTTATGATCTCTTCCTCATCCAGGAAACCATCCTTAGAGCGACATCAAGGTGTTTCCAGTATCTTCATCCAGAACAACAGCAGTGAATCCTCATCTGCTTCTTCTTCACCTGATTCCTTCTCCTCTTCATTTGCTTCAACCATCCACTTCTGCACCGTTACCAAACTGAGAGCGCCTCTTCAACTCTTTGCTGTCACACAAAACCCAAGTTCAACCACTGACCTTTGACCTCTCTAGTGCAGGGAGGAAAGAGAAAAAAACAACTGCTTTAAGGGGACCAATAAAATTTCAGCACACATTATTCTGTTTTTCAAGTAATTCTTTAAAATGAGTCCTCATGTAGTGATGTAACATTTTTCCCTTCAGGTGAAAGCATGTTTGTGTTAAGGCATCCTCACTGAAGCCTCCTACATGAACTTTTATCCAGCAAACTGATTCTAAAACTTTGTGAAGAACGGCCTGAATGTCAGTGAATGTAGACAGTAGAGTGTAAAAAGTGTTTTTGATATTTCGATCTCATGAAAGGAAACTGACTTGACAGCAACATGTTTGTTGATAAAGTGTAAAAAATTATGAAGACCAAAAATATTCCGATTTATTATCACTGGTCTTGTAAACACACTGTGTCAAATGTTTTATTAGGTAAGAAAAGTCAGTGGTGACACACAGGTCTCAGTCTCAGCACTGCAAGTAGACGAATCACAAGACAAAATAATAACAGTGCTTTATAGAATTTATTCTTTCATTGGTTTCAACGGTGCAGGTGATATTATCCAAGTCACACACTGGTCTTAAACATACTGAGTGAAATGTTTTATTAGCAAAGACAAGTCAGTGTTCACAATGAAGTCACAGCATAGAAACACAGGTCTTCATCTTGTCACTTTCAATAAGTTCAATGAACACAAATAATACATTTTTGTTCTTTTTAATAAGTGTTTTTTGGTTTAACAAAACTGTTAAATTCAACAGATGTGCATCTGATTTCATACAGTTTAATTTGAGCTCAGTGAGCTCTATACTGAGAGTTTTACTTGAAGCTTTGGTCCAGTTTCTAAAATTTTTCTTGTCTTAATGTTATTTTATGTAGTTGAGGAAAATAACGTCTGCAAGCTTTTTAAACTAAAGGCTGGTAAATTTCTCTGATGGAAACAATTCTTTGGGAGACTTTATATTTCAGCAGTAAAACCTAAAATTCTCTGTCGGCCAAATAAGAAACTTGACAGCAGAGAAAATATTTTATATGTTTCTACTGGATAAACCCGAGAATTGGATGAGTCAGAGTTAAAGCCTGACAGATCCTGTCATCAGAAGAAACATTTAAGTGATCAAATAAGTTACTGCGGCTGTGCCTCGTGCGTAAAATGCGCACTGCACTTGGTGACGCACATATCGATGCTTGTTTGAATTAAGTCCGAGCCGAGGTGAGAAAACTGCTCATCAACATTTGTGGGTAACAATCAACAAACAGAATATCTGCACTGAAGTTTCTGCTGAAACACGGATTGTAATCAGTGAAGACATTTTTGGTCAAACTCATTAATCCAACGGAAGACATTCTTACTCACAGGAAAAGTTCTGTTGTTATGGAAAAAGACAAAGTTCACTTCTAATAAATGGCACAAAGGAGAGCAACGTATAAGAGGTCGAATTTACCTTGAAATGTGTTTTATAAATATGGAGAGATGTGTGCACGCGCCTCCACGAGGCTCATTTAATGTTGAGAAATTTGAGTCCAAAAGCGTTTCAGTTGGTCAACCTGAGATAAAGACTGAGAGAGGAAAAAAACGAACAGGCCAACTCTGAACAGTTTGTTGTAAATGAGCTTGAAATGTCATTTCTATGCCAAAATGACTTTTATAAGCCTGCACAAATGGGCTGTACTTTGATTTTTGGAATTCTGTAGGCCCATCACAACATTTCAGTACATACATTCCAAAAAAAGCCATAAATTGAAAAATACAAAACAAACAAAGAAATAAATATGGCCATGAAAATCTTTGGCACAAACATTTTGGAAAAAATCGACTATTTTCCAGCACACAGGAGCCACTGTGAAACTTCTCACAGCCTTCCTTTATACTAATGTAACAACAGTGCCCCCAAGTGGCTGCACTGTAACATTACATGTCAGCAGAAGCATCAATCTACACAACATGTTAGTGTTGAATAAGCTGCAAAGTGGAACGAAACCAATAATTTCTGATCAATAATGAACTGTTTTTTTGCCATAAGATGAAAATGAGACTACAGACTCCATTTGAAAAGATTTTCTCAGTGTTGAAGTGAAAGCATGAAGCCAAATGTAGATTTATTTGTCCCCTTTTGCTGCAGATCCTGTGCTGTGAAAAACTGTCTGAATGTCTGTTTTATTTCTGTTGTATGAGAAGAAAGACTGAATGCAAAGTGTCAACAAGTGTGTGGATTCAATTGATGAACTATTGAAATAAAAGTTAAAGATCGAAAACATTAAAGGCTCAATACAATGGATCTGACTTTAGAATAAACAAGACATTTTTCTTTATATGATGTAAACATCTAAATGATCAATATAAAAACAAAACAAAGAAAATCATATTCCTCACAGGTTTCATTGTATGCAGACACAGGTCTTCATTTAATAACTTTCAAAGAGCTTCAATCAAACAAATCAAATAATGGGATACATTTTGTGTTTTTATGTTGATAACGAACTTATGAGCTATTTTGGTAAAAATATAAGGATCAACACAACTCCGCAAAGTGTTTGTAATAAACAAAGTTGAAATTTTACATGTAAAAATGTTTGAAAAGTCTGCAGCGTCTCTCCCTGAAGGAACTCTTCATACAGGCTGTAAGGAGTGACAGCAAGTTTAGCGGACATGAAGGACAGGCAGAGGGCTGAACAATTCATCCACATTTAATGGAAGTGGTGGGATTTAATAGGACTAATGCAACTTTTAAATGGCAGGGGCGCAATATTTGTTAAAGGAGAAATGAGTTTGTCTACGTAAAAATGAATTCAAACATTGTGGTGCTATTCCTGACCTACACAAATATCCTACAGATTTAAGAAAACATCTTTGTTTGGCAGAGTTACATGAACTTGATCTCAAGTCTTTTGAAAGTTGATTTGATGTAAATTGAACAAAGTCAAACTTGAAACAAAGTGAATCAAAGTTGAAGTTGATCATGTTACCTCCCCCTGGCCTTGGGGTGTCAAGGAGGAGTATGAGTATAAACCCTGCTGCTGCTGTCTGTGTGTCTCTGTATGTGTAAACAAAGAGGCAGAAAACTTGAGCGTCCGTTCACATCAACTGCTACAACAATTAAAGACAATCAATTATTTTATGTCACAAATGACAATAACATATGACTCCTAACATGTACAAGATATGACAACAGATTTCTATTATAACCGAAAATACACAATTATCCACAGCATATGCAAATACATTAAAGTGTGAAGCACTGTGAAATAATGTTCATGTTGAAATGTGTCTTTGTTGCATTTACATATGACCAATTTACCAGTAAAACAACCAATAAAACTCTTATATTCACATTTTGTTACAGTAACATTTTAATTAGTCCAACTCTCTCATTACATTACAAATACAATAATAATATGCAGCTTTATAGTGAGTAACTACCAAACTCAACTCTCTTATTACTACTGCACTGTTAAACATTCACAAACTGTGTTTACATTTCTTCTACAGTTAAAGTAATAAACACATATACAGCATAAAGGGAAACGGTTCAACACAATATAAAACCTATGTACTAGCCCTTTATGTCTCTTAAACTCACTTAATATAAGAAAACAAGCCCCTGGCGGGTCTCATTAGCGTCTCCATTGTACTGTGCATGTTACCTTAGCATTAGCAACAGACGCGCTAAGCTAGCATTGCAGCCGACCACAAAACAACAGATTTCCATACATTACTGCATAACTACTCAGCTCTAACTTACTACATTTTCACTACAGATTTCTGATACTCTTGTCCCTTATTTTGGGATACATTCATGTGTTTTAAAGGACTTTTAACCCAGCTGTATGTGGAAACAAAGAGGCAGAAAACTCTAGCGTCCGCTCAGATCAACTGCAGGACTTATTCTGCAGCGTCTGCCTCTATGTGTGTTAAGTGCATCACTAGCGCAGCGCGCCCTCTGCTGACATGTTTGAGTATCGCGCTAACGCAGTAACAGGTGAAGT
>JAPXVT010000016.1:5296551-5307740 GCA_029823135.1 Acanthurus reversus | reverse complement strand
GCTGTTCCTAAACGCACCAGAAAAGTAGCTGATTGTTAAATCTTACTCCCAGAATGTCAAATTGCGACATTTTGGGTTGGTAAAGTGTCCTGAGCACAGCCCAAAACGGAAAACAGCATTAAAAGTGAAGTAACAAGCCTGTTTTAAAAGATATTAGAAGTAGAAAGTACAGACAATTGTGTCAAAATGTAGGGAGTAAAAGTACGAAGTTGTCAGAAAAATAAATACTCAAGTAAAGTGCAGATATCTGAAAAATCTACTTAAGTACTTTTAAACCCATGTAACTACAAGGATTGAGCATTGGGTTCTGAGCACTGCCAAGAACGCAGGCAGTCTTTCATCAACACTGAGCCTTAACAGGACACAGACAGAGTACCGAGCGACTGCTCATCTTCTCCTGGTTAGTGAATGATGCTGCCTGTGCAGATGCAGAGGAAGCATGCCATTATTTCTTACTCTTACCGGAATGTGAACACTGGCACTGAGATTAAAAATAACCATGTAAGAGACAGATTCTGGTAGCAGTTCTGCTAATGTCTGCACATGTTGAACTAAAATGAGGCTTTGTGACTTGTTCCTCTTGCCTTGGTGGAGAGCAGTTTGGTAAGGTGCACTTCCTTTAACTTCAACTTCTTCCTCTCTGGGTTCTTTCTTTGGTCCTCCACTACATCAGGATCAATCTGCAAAGAAGAAACATAAAATGAGTTTGGTGTCCTCTGATCTGTAGACACATTTAATGAATCACCTTCGCGATTATCTGTCCCTTACCAAGTGGAAGTATTTTCCAGAGAAGTTCTCATCATCTAAACGGAAAAAAAAAAGAAAAAGAAAAATCCTGTTTATCAGCAGAATGAATGATCCTCCTCGTCTGCCATTAGTTAAAGATGAAATATTCAGGAAGTTAAAAAGTCATGTTGCTATCATGGCTGCGATTGATGCAGAGCTGCTTGTGTTCCTCTTTACAGCGAGCATGCTATCCAGTGACATGTTTCGTGAAAAAATCAAACTAATCAAATAGTTACAAAATAATCTCAACATAATTTCACTTGCATCTCAGGTTTTCTGACTCAGTCAGCAAGTCACATCAAAAGAGGACAACTCAGCCAGTTCCACCTGCTGATTAAGACTGTAAGATGCATTGAAAGCTCAGCGAAAGCTAGAGGAGACCTTGATTTGAGATGATTTTGCTCCATGTACTAATGCTAAGGTCAAGGATAAGCTGCCATGTTCAAAACGTCAATAGACGTCATAACAAGCTCAAAAAATACCAGATGCTGATAAGCATCTATTGATAAGAGACTTTAGATGCACAACTCTAAAGTCTGATTTTGAGTTAAAGCTGCAGTTGGTAACTTTGGGGTAAATACCAATAATTTTTTGTGGTCTATTTGGAAAAAATGACATAATACACATAGACAGCTTTTAGTAAGTGATGTGGTCTGAGAGCTAGTGACGGGCTAAAATGAACAAATGATTATTTTTGGACGAATATTTTTAGTGTCCACTTTGAATAAATATTTTTAGTGTCTGATATGTAAAATCACATTTTTGCAAATGTTGCATTTCCCTTTTGTGGTTGAAATGCTTTGAAAATGATTCCACATTGCGCTCGTCTGTTGTTGATGTTGTTGTTGAATAAGCGATAGCCAAGACGTCACGGTGCTGAACGGGAGGAGGCGGGGTGGGGGTTGGGGTGTGGCGTGTGTGTGAGTGTGTGCAGGGGGGTCAGACAGAGTCAAGACATAAAGTAAAACATAAAGTGAATGACACTGAATGAAAACTCAAAAGGTTCGAAACATTTACATATATCAACTCGAAGGAATCGGCACTGTGTAAAGAATCAGACTGCCCATCACTACTGAGAGCACCATGAGATCTCAGTGTTTTCCCATCACCCCAGTCCTATTTGCCCAATCGGTGACGCTCTCTGTACTCTCCGTCCTGATTGGCCGCTCCATGCTGCACTTCTTAGCAACTGGTGACGTCGGTATGAGCTGATTAGCTGTTCATGCCTTACTCTCTGGCCTCGCCGCTGCCGACAACAGAGTGTCTGCAAGCGACGCCGTCAGTCGGCTCATGCTCGAGCAGTTTACTCCGCTGCAACTTTCTCTGCAACCGTTTTGTCTCGGTTCAAACTGAACTTAAAAGAGAGGGCGACAACAAATGAAATAAAACACCAGCCGGCATAAATGACCACAGTGAAGTTGCTTCCCAACAAGTTTCACATTACAGCTAATGTTAGCTTGTTAGCAGAAGTTACCTATTGCAACTTTAACTAGTGGTTAATAATAGTATCCAATTTTATATATAATTTTTTTTTCATGATTTAATGTGATATAGCATTGTCAATAATTTACTCTGAATAAGGACAGACCAACATATTAAATTGATAGTTTGACACTTGACAAATAAGATTCAACTTAGTTGTTTAGGTGGGTGGACTAACGGGAGCACTGATAAACTGTATCTGTGCTCATCAGTTCTCTCCTAAAATATTTTGCTACTGGCGTTTTGATCTGCGGGACTATTTTCAGCAGCATGAGTAACTTGAAAAACTATGAGCAGCAGCGTGTCTCTGTGATTCTCTCTCTTCTGTTACATGTTGCTATGTTTTACTTTGATCATAATGGTGACACAGAGTATACAGTCTACAATATAATATGGAATTGAGTATTTATTATATGTAGTTTAAAGAATTTAATAGACTGACAGAAATGGGCTCAATTATTTTCATACTACTGCAAATAAGATTTACTAATCTCGGGTGCTAAAAGGCATTTTTCTGGACATGAACTGAGGCAAACTGGATGTTTCTCTTTCTGTCGTCATGCTAAACTGAGCTATTCTCCGGCTAACTCTGTCTCTATAAAAAGTGCACGACACGAGAGTCACAATGGAAAAAACGAGACAAAATGACTCTTTCAAGTGTTAAGTAAGGATTGTTTGTCCTTTCAGTTCTCACCCTTCAGACTTCCCTGAGGGCTCAGAGGAGGATGGTTTTTCTTGGAGAGCACTTTGATAGTCGCTCCGTCGGAAACCTGCAGGAGTACAAACAGAGCGGCACACAGAAAAGTCAATAAATGACGTCTTTTTAGTAATTTTACAAGTTTTTCAGGAACTTCTTTATTTGTTCAATTCTACTTACCGGAATATTTAAACTTAGATTTACCCAGAGCTGGTCATTACAAAGAATTTCTCAGACAGCAACACTTAAATATAGTTTCTTGCTTGGTTAGTCATGTGTAACAAAGTAACAGAACTAACACAGCTCATGGCGGGCAGTCACACCTCTCATGTGATGGAGTCCTTGTTCCCTTGGCTCTGATAATACTCTGATACAGTGAAATAGACACATTAGGGGGACAATGACCGATTTTATCGTGTATCCGGATAAAAAAAAAAATCACAGTAATTTTACTGTGGCGAATTTTCATTTTTTATCTCATTGTGAATCGAGATAATTGTCACTATTTTCACATGAATGACTAAAAAGCTGTTTCACTGATGTACAGTCCTGTATAAGTTTCCTGATTTTTCTTAACTGTCTTAATATAATTACTGCAGGCTTGAATTGCACCTTGTTTCCACCTCAAAAAACAAGTTATAAGATGTGTGCAAATACATCTGCAGTATGTAAGGGATAATGTCCAGCTAATTGAACCCTGACAGAGTGATGCAGGACCCCAATGAGAAGCATCAGCCTTATTATATGGCTATTTACTAAACAAGCAATCAATAATATGACACAGAGTAAAGATTATTTTATTTATTCAAAAATGATCTTACTTTTTCCGCTAAAAAAACTGTTTAACTCAATGGTTGGAGCCGCTTGCACAGCAACATGAGCTACAATCTCTATCTTCAAAGAATAAACTCATCAAACAGCGGATGTGCCCGAAATCGTGACACTGGTCAGGTCCAGTGCTCTGAAAACATCCCATCATCAGCCTGTCGCTTCACCTTTTCACAAAGCACAGTGAATGCAAAACATGGATGGTGTTACAAACTTATGGCTCGCAGCTTAATTGTTCATATTTACTTATTTAAGTTTTTTGTGCAGGAAGTCCTTATGATTACTTATTTAAGATTCTTAAGATGTGTGTCTTAACTGTGTGGAATTAAAAATGTTACCCAACAAAATAATTTCGGTGTATTTAAGTGCAATTTCAGTTTTTATTTTAGAGTTTTAAGAATATTTTGACGATTATGGGGATAATATCGTAGACGGTCTCAGCTCAGGAAATGAGCAGCACATCTCAGGAAATGAGCAGCACATTTCAAAGGAAGGAAGGTGCATTTCTGAGTCGAGTCACCCGACAGCAGTGTGAGACCAGTCAGTGCAGTGAAAGCTAAAGCAGTGCCGGGCTGTCAGACATTTCCTCTTTGGTTAGACACATGCAGACCATCTAAGTCTATTAGGAGCTTTTGTCAGTATGTGCGGTTTGAATTTTTCAGAGTGGGCTTCCAGCGAGCATGTTAAACTGCAGTATGTAGCATTTCCTAATACATCTGCTCTTTGGTGCTGAAAATATTAAAGCAGATATTTGCAGCTACTGCAAATTTTATAATTCACAGTTTGAATCCAGTTTCTGCAAAACTCTCATATTCATTTTTTATTACATCACCACAGAATATAACAACACTCAACAGAAATGTTCTGTTGACTGACAAAGGCTCGGCTATGCTTCCCTTCCCCTAATGTTGACTGCGAAGTTGGTTGAAGGTGCACAGTTTATTGGGCGTGTTTCTGTTTCAGTTCAGTCCCACCAAAACAGCATCCTCCAAAACAGCATCCTCCAAAACTCACTCAGCCGACGTAACACCACAAACAGAAACTCTTACTGACTTTCTGCACGAGAGCTTAGGAGCATGCGAGAAGTCTTGAGCCCTCCTCCGCTGATGCGATGTAATGTTTCTCACCTTATAGTGCTTGAGTGTGTTGAGCATCGTCACATCCCCGATAACCTCAGAGCTTGCATCCACTTCCTCAAGAGGGACGAAAAATCCGTTCTTCTCATACTCTGGTGGGAAGGAGGGAGTTATTCAGGGTTATACAGCGTATTCCTACACACGGCCTCAGCTGTACCTGCGGTAGTCCCAAAGAAAACAGCCATCTGACAGCAGTGTAAATCACTAAAAATGTTAAACATATAGGGTACACATATAAGGGATATATATATTTTAGGTTACATGCCTTGTTGGTGGTTTAAAGACATGTTACTGTTGGTATTGTTTACAGCAGTACTATGCTGTTTCCTGTGGGTGGAAGCTGCTGCTTCTCCAGACAGAGGGGGAGCAGACCGGCGTCTATGGGAGGTAAGACACTGACACAACACTATAAGAGGCACAAGTGCCTCATATAACCCCACATTAAAAGAACCAAACTCTCCATTTAAGTGCAGCTCTCAAACGTATCATTTGATTTCTACAAAGCAGCATTTCCACGGAGGGGTACAATTCGGAAAACAAGCAGAAATTCATGCACATTTTTTAAAGTGTTTGAAGATCCCATTGTCCCTAAAGCGAACGTTATCATGCAAGAAAGACAAAAGCAAACAAATTATGGCTGATGTTCAAACATTTCACTTTATGTCTACGATGTGTATGCGTGACAAATCCTCTTCAAGTTGTCGTACTGACATTTAAGGTAGACTGTTTAATTCCTGGAGTAACCAATGCATTAAACAACATGTAAGAATATGTTACACCTTTAAAAATGCATCGGAGTGGCTCAGAGATTGAAATGATCTTTTTCCCCACCAGTAATGTTCAACTTATGGCAAGGAATCAATGTGAAAAAGCAGCAAAGCATCCTTCTGTTTATGTTTCATGTTTTAAAATGCTATGGAAACTTTACGGCCAGCATTTAATCTCGGCACAGATCACCAGTTCATCGGTTAATTTTCTCCCCGAGGTGATGGCGTGAGGAGCAGAGCTGCTGCAGCGAGCAGACCGGCAGGTCTCACCTGCGAGCTGCAGTGAGACCTGCAAACAAGCGTTATTCTATAAACTGACTGCATATTTGAATATACATGGTAACATTCTGGCCTCAAAATATATATATATAAAACTTACTAAAGTGACAGAAACAGCTTTAGCCTGCTTGCAGTCACCGAACTGCAGTGTGTGTAGCCCCAACCCCAACAGAAGGGTGACCAAAACAGGAATAGCACGGTTATTTGCTACCCTTTTGAGGTAACTGAACTGTACCGCTCAGTGGAAACAGGGCTATAATGAACTGTACCCAGTAATAAACAGTAATGGAAGGAACATGCTATTGAACAAAAATGGAGGGTTTGATACACGGAAAAGACTTGTTAGTCGAATCTCTTTATTGTTGGTTTTGATCTTGAGTGCAGTCTCAGTTTTTAAAGACACAGGACAAATAAGACTGATCCGTGCTTACCAATCAAAACCTCCCTCATGGGGGTGATGTAGGGGAAACCAAACTTGGCCCTGAAGGTGGACAGGATTTTCTCTTTGACCTGCTCGACTGTGTCACAGCTGAGAGCACTGACCTCCAGAGGCTCGCTGACCTCTCCGTCGCTGCCCACTGCAAACAGCACCTTCAGCTTCTGTAAACAATGTACATAAACATGGACAAAATTGACTGAAATGCCATCTTTATATACGCCAGAATTTATATCTTACATGTTATCATTCAGTCATGAGCTTACGTCCTACTCTGAAATGTATACACCCAAAAAAAGGGCTAAACAACAAACACTAACCACAGTTTCCCCATCATGCAAAGTAGCCTCAGAATGACAGCTCTTTAACACTGTGCATATGGCATTTTTGAGGGAAGGTGTGGTTAATGAAAGGCTTTCACGGCAGTGTTGCACATCTTAGTGTGTTATAAATCTCTGTCTTAATTCCTTTCTGAAATTTCGCAGCCTAATGCACGCATTATCTAATGGATGAGACTGAGTAAAGCGAGTTGGTGGTTTGTTAGATGAGATAAAACCTTCATGAGTGCTGTGGGTGGGGCCGCTGTAGCAGCACAGAGAAGGAAGTGTATAAAAAGAGGAAACGCAGATTACTGAAGTGTTACATTTGAGGAGCCAACTGGGCTCATTTAAGTTTTGTAGACATTTGCAGATTGGGCGGCTTTTATGTGCTGGAATCTAAATAACAATACATATTTAGAGGTAGCACATGTACAGAAATGTCCCTGAAATGTCTGCATCAGTGCATAAGTAGCTGTTTGACTCGTCAAATTACAAACACAGGCTGCTTCATGTCAAATATTTGATACTAACTAATAAATACTAAATGTTGAGATTGAACTTGGTTTGAAATTTTAAGTATTTCTCTGTAATTCTAAATACTGTGACTAAATAAACAACAAACAAAGTCAAAATGTGTAGAAAAAGGCGTCCTTGGGTTTTATTATTTAACAGTTTTACACCCTAAAACTCATCTTCATCAGGACTGTGTTGTTGCCCTTTAATCACATTGACTGTGGCCTGGTAATGTAGGCACAGGCTTCACAACTGTCATCAGATAACCATTCAAATATTACTAAAATTCTAATTTGTGCAGAGAAAGACCAGGGGTAATTGATAAGTTTATGGCCTAAGGTACATACATGAGCAGTTCAGCTCTTTGAGGTAATTTGCAAAGAGCTTGGAAGTTCATAACTTCAGTTAAAGCTGAGGTAGGCAATTTATTTGTGGCGCCTTCAGGCAAAAATTCCATATTAATCTCTCAGCATGTTGTGATACAAGTGGTCTGAAAGAACACAAGACTTGGACCTCTCCTTGGCTCTATGTTCAGATGGGCACTTTTTGGCCAATCACAGGTCATTTCAGGTCATTTCAGGGACCGTGTGTTCCTATTGGCTACTCTACGCTGTGCGTCTAAGCGAAAGGTAACGTCAGTATGAGCTGATTGGCTGTTGAGACAAGTGACGTGCCTTTTGCTCTAAAACTGGCCTCTGTTGACAACCATGTCTGCAGGTGACATCGTCAGCCGGCTTGAGTCGAGCTGAGACAGAGCGGTTTACTCCGCTGCAACTTTCCTTGTAACTGTTTCATCTGGTTGTGAATCTTTTTTTCAAAATTTGCAAGTCATCTATGTCTAAAAAAAAAGGACAAGAGGGTCAGGGGGTGAAGAGGGATGACTAATGTATGATGAATGAACTAGTCAACCATGACATCACCCTTTTTTCAGCGAAGCTAGCTTTGCTCATCTTAAACTTAATACGGAAGTGCAGAAATCTCTCATTGGAATAAAACAACTGGTGTGACAGTGGAAGATCAAAATTAGCAAAAACATTACCACACTGGTATTACGAGAAATGTTATTTATAATAAACCTCATCAGGCCTCTAAAAATGACTCAGACTTCATTTAAATTTTAGTTGACTTCCTCTTCCTGTTAATTTATCTAAACCTACCATGTGAACATGTGTCTGCTTTATTAACACCTCTTTG
Organism: Acanthurus reversus; assembly: GCA_029823135.1. Lineage (NCBI taxonomy): Eukaryota > Metazoa > Chordata > Actinopteri > Acanthuriformes > Acanthuridae > Acanthurus > Acanthurus reversus. Next base: position 5,299,302 of record JAPXVT010000016.1, on the reverse strand, counting down.
TATTTCTCAACTTTGTTTCCATGCAAGTATTACTGTCGCCACTATGCTATGACTAAAATACAGTTGTGTCATGAACCTCTTTATCTGGCTCAGCAGAGTGTGTCCTAAGAAACTTGTTCATAGAGTATGTGGGCTCATTGATGTGTTTCATCTGTGAAATGTTGAGATGTTTCACTTGAATTACACAAGTTTCTGTCAAGAGTCTGTGATGAGCTGCTACCTGAAACAGATTCTGTTCATTTAAGATTTGATATATTTAGCTTTTCTCCTCATCAGAAGCAGAACATTAGTGTAAATGAAAAACTGCGTGCAATGTCCTTCCACTTCTTCAAAACAGTAGCTATTGGCTCCTACATCAAAGAAAAACTGGTTATTTAAACCTGACAAAATCCTGTGTTTTCCTCTAAAATAAATGCCAACGGGCTGCAGTGGTTGAGCAAGAATTCAGTAAAAAGTTTCCACTGTTTGCACATGTTCACATACAGAGGATGGCACACAGATCCACCCACTCCTTTCTCAATTTTCCTGTCACATACTGAAAACATCCTCTGCCGTAACCAAACAGCTTCCACTCTCATTTTCAGTCTCAATCTTTGACAGGAGATCAGATACTTCCGCAAGTAATGTAAAGGTGTAATATTTCAGTTTTTGATGTGTTACCAGGGTCTTTGAAACTATTTACAGAAACTGTAAACAGGTTGTTTCTAACTTCACTTGAGAAATCTGAAGTTGAACAAACTGACTTTAGCTCGATAAAATCCCTGTTTATTAAGCAATGTGTTCACTCATCTACAGTATTTTCTTTTTTCTGTGTGTTTCTGGAACTATTTCAGAACTTGCACGCAATCGATACAGCCATGTCAAGCTTTTTAAAGCTGTGCTGCTTTACATGTTAAGAAGGGGCCTTTAAATATATGGAAGAGGAAGTGGCTCAGTATCTGCGGCTGTGCACTGGCAAGCTGTCTCCGTACTCTCGTGTAGCTAACAACCTTCAAAAACATGCAATGAGGATGTTGCCTTATGAAGATCCACACTGAGAGTTCACACACCCTAATCTTTGGTGTAAACTGGTCAATTTACGCCAAAGAGTCACGACGAGACGGCTTGAAACTCGCAACTGCTTGCAACAAGCTGCACTGTTAAGTTCTAAAACCAGTCAGTTCACACGAATGCAACCAGAGGAGACTGTGTCTGTGACTTTTATTTTTACTGCTGCTTTTTCAGGCTTTTTGTTGCATGATCAGTGCTTGATACGTAAATCAGAGGTTGCCCAACAAAGACAGGGTGCTGGTCCAGCCGATCAGGTTGGGGAGAAGAAAAAAAAAGTCACGGAATGCATCAATAATCTACAGTGTCTGAGGCACACTGGATAACATGGGGGCTCACAGTTAAAACTTAAAAACAAAGTTGTCAGTACAAATTTATTTACGAGTCTGGGCATTCTCAATAATCACTCAAAACCAGCAGGGAGAGGTTTTGAGCGGAACAACAGCTGATCACAGTTTGAGCAAAACGTCCCTTGCTCCCTCTGTCACCATGCTTGTTCTCTCAGAGCCAATGAGGTCTGGCCTGACAACTTCTGCAATCTATCTAAAAGAGCAAGAAAGCGAAGAAACTGAACTAAGTGACATGATCTGTCTGTCTGCCGATCAGTCAATCTCCGCCCCGGTGTTTTTTTAGGACTCTGGACAGTGTCGCAACCACACACACAAATAAACCAGATTGACTCTTTTCATCCTTTAAACACCAACGGCCGACACAATATAAACCCTGAGCTGGAAAAAAGTGCAGGGACAGTGAGTTAGCCTACTTACAAGTGTAGGGCCGAATTATGTAATAGCCAAAACAACGTGTGCATTTCAAAGCCAGTTTGTGACTGACTTAATATGACAGAGAGAGAGGGAGACAGAGACAGAGAAAGAGAGAGAGAGAGAGGTGCAATGATCTGCAGATCTGAGCAGAGCAAAACAACAGCAGTGAGATTATAAATTAGCTCAGCAGCAGCACCCATTGATTACATGCACTGTTTTCTAAAACTGGACCTGGCGACTTGACATTTTCAATCTTTGGTGACTCCTCACAATGGCATCAGCTGCAATGCAACATTCATGCAATACTGCTGAAACTTGCCCCTGCAACGTTCTAAAACTGTGTCATTGCATTGTGAATCTTTGGTGTAAACGGGCCTTATCAGACAGTTGATAAAACACTGAGTCACAATTTGCAAGTTAAATATAGCATCACAGCTGATAACCAGGTTTGTGTACTGAAGGACATCAGGCACTGTGCATATATATCATTAGACTCAGCATTATTAAGTACAGTTTTTCACTTGGGAAACTAACAAAAACCAAAAACAGAACTGAGAATTAAGAAGTGTTCGTGATTGGTTCCACATGTAGGAGCACAACTGACTAGACTTGTGACAAACTAACTATGTTTACATGGACACAAATATTCAGAATAAAAGCCTGATCACAATAAAAATGCTTTAGGTAAACATATTATTTGGAAGATTCTAATCCTATGGCCCACTGGGAAAGAAGTTTCATTCCACAAGAGGGGTGGTTTACACACTTATTCCAATTGTGCATCCCTGGTTGGTGTTAAATTACCCTTGCTACGCATGTCTTCTAGGGGTGCAACGAATCGCAGCTGATCCGTGTCCCGTTCAGATCGCCCTCCACGGTTCGGCACACATGTGATCCGCGGACTACATGTGAGCATCATAGTTTCCCTGTCACTGTTATT
>JAPXVT010000016.1:5165442-5177043 GCA_029823135.1 Acanthurus reversus | reverse complement strand
TTCATGAAAACAACATGTAGGCTGCCTGCAGACGGAAGCTGCAGCTGCAGCGCTGGGAAGTTTCAGTCTTTTGTCCCGCTACCAGAGGAGGTTTAGCTCGCCAGCACATGAAGGTCCAGCGCCAGAATGGATACCAGAACCAGAGTGGGTTGAGTGGGCAGTGTTACTGGACTCGACAGGCTCTCCTAAATTCATGACATAAGTGCAGATACTGTACTGAGGATGTAGATGGAAGAAAAGAGACAGCGTCCAAGCCAGAGGACTGGCAAGAGTTACTGGGGGACAGTTAGACTAAATAAACGACTGCAGACAGACAGAGCAGTTGTAGGACATCAGAGAGAAAACCATAGGACATTTTCTCTGTAAAATATGAGCCAGTCTCACTAAAATTGCTCTTCTGTGCGACTTAGTAACGTGCATTGTTAGGTTTCATTTTTGAAGCTGCGGGTCATGGTCAAGTTACACTGTTGCTTAAACATCATAACTCAGGAAAAGGAGATTTCAAGCATGTTCACATTTAGTCAGTTACTAAATTGGTGACACTAATCCTGAGTCTCCATCTTGAAACTGTGCTGAATGTCAAGATCTTCTGTGCTGCTGGGTTGAAAATATGCGTAATACACCCAAATTTTAAAATTTACAGGTGTTTTTTGTAGCAACTTTCATATCTGGAGGAAATTTACAGTCGTATCTAAAACTTCGTGTCACATACAAATCAGCTTCAGCAGCCAAGCATTGTTCAGCAATTTGACTCTGTTTTTTTGTTTCTTTGGAGAGTCCCACCAACACAACATAGACTCACACACATAGACACACACTTTTGGTTGATAGTTGGCAGGCAGACAGGTAACACGTGATTCTGAGGCAAAGGAACTGACAGTTAACAAGGAAGGAAGTTTTCCCAACTCAGTTGATGAGGGAGGTCTGCTTACTGCTGTTGCAGACAGAAAACTGTCTTGCAGGTCCGAAATGCTGGAGAGGTGATGAGCTGATCAAAGGCACATTTTGGATGAGCTAAGCCACTTTGCCCATAGAACTGCAACCCAAATCAGATCTTGATTACTGTGGTAGGAAGCAGTTTGCCAACATGAATTTTCTGGTTGCTATGCATATTGTTTTGTGAAAACCACTCTTTTGACTTTGGGATTTCAATTGATGTTGAAAGCCATTTCTTCCATTATTTCTGGTATATTCTGAATGATTCGTCAATGTAAAAGTACAAAAGCATTATTGATGGCTCGCCAGTTGCACCACTGAACTTTTTTAATGTGTGGAGGAGCAGATTCATTGTGGAGCTGGATGGCCCATATGCAGCTATAGTGGTCATCATCATTACTTCCTCTTGCTGGATGACAACCAGGACAGGGGGGGCCTCCTGCTCCTCTTGTGTCCATTACAAGCTCATTGATTTTGCTGCTATTAAGCTTCAGGTGATTGTTTTTGCAACCTGTGACAAAGCTCTCTATTAGTCTTCTGTTCTTTTCTATAAAAATAGTTTCTAGGCGAAGACAGCATGTTTCTCACTGGAAATATTCAGTGGAATCCAGTGCTTTAAGTGGTATGCAGAAGGGCCCGACCGATATGGGATTTTTGGGGCCGATGCTGATACCTACAATTGGGAGTATGAGAAAATTGCGATATTCGATATACATCAGCTGATATTGTGCATATACAATACCCACTGAATGTGGTTATTGTAATTATTGTACTTGTGACAAGATATGTAATGGAGGCAGGGCATCTTATGTCTTAGGCTTTATTTTAAACTTGAGTGCACTGAAGAATAAAAATGACACCTTTAAGTAATTAATTAATGAGCTGCAAACTACGTAATTACACCATTCTTAATCACTAGTCCAAGCATTTCTTCCAACCTTAAAAACAGTTTTAGTATCGACGCATACTGGTGAACTATATGCTGATACCGATATATCTGTGAAGACCCAATATCGGCTGATAATATCGGCCATCTGATATATCGGTTGAGCTCTAGTATGTGCTACCCCTTTCTCTAGATTTTCCCAGCACCCTTTCCTGTTCTCTCAGCTCGTGACAGTTCTCAGCGCTAACAGAGCGTCTCTTGGCAATTCATTACATTAGGATGGACTACATGATACTTGCCTCTCTCTTTTCTCACTTGTTTGTTATTGCGAAAATGGGACGTCTCATTAACACCACATCCACGCGCTAACACCGGGATTAAGGGTGTGTGTGCACTCCGCAAAGGCTCCACTGGGCGTTTGCTCCGTGCTCCGTAGTCCGTCAAACCCCACTGGCTGCACGTCAGAGTGAGTCACAACAGTGTTGGATAAACGGTAGAAAAAGGAATAAAAAATAGACAGTAATGTTTGCGTGACAACACAAACCGAAACGGATTATGAAGATGACACAGCTCTCTGACAGTCAAATATAAATACACAAATACAGAAAACTAACAGAAGGCGTTGTTTGTTTAATAAATTAATCATGTGAAAATCAGCATTATCTTCTAGTATCTTTTATTAACTGTAAAAATTAGAACGTAGACTATTACTTGATGATTTGCCCATACCGGTCACCATTTACATGCCAACAGGTGAATAAGGGGAGTACGGGCACTTACTTTTTTCTATTTAAAGCACTGGTGGAATCATAAATGTACATATTGTATGACTTTGGACAGACATCAATATAAACTGATGCTTGACTGGTTGGTCAAGGTTCACAACCGTAAGGTGTTATTTCTGGTTTTCTGGTCACATAACACTTTTTGGGAAAGGTCTTTTCAAAATCTAGTTTTACCAATAAGAGAACAAATGCACATTAGGTTTGAAGATCTGCCTTTTACATGAACATGACCAAAATTTCAAGAGACAAATGGAAACTTGGAAAAATGTTGGTGTGTGACACCTAATCAAGCCAACCATTTCCTATCGCAGTGGCTCTTTACAGTTACACCCCCTTCACATGCAGAAGCACAAACAGCCACTTTCGCCACTCTTCATCTTCACCCATCAATCGTCTGCACCTCTAAAGGCATTAACAGATATATCCTGCAAATTGTTTCTGCTTTTTAAGAGACTGAATGTGTTTGTAATTAAAGTCAAGTGGCTCTCAAGCACTTCACCAACAGATTTGAGTCAAATGTGGAGTTTGCGAGTCTGCTGGGGTCAAGCACGTTAAGAGTTTGTATGTCCTTTTTCGAGCACGTTGGTGAGCTTGAGTGACATCGCTTTACAAGGTGTCTGGGTCCTCGAGTCTTTTAAATCAGCACAAAGAGACTTAAGCCTAAACACTGTGAGATTCTGCAAAGTGATGTGAGTAAACTGCAGGTCTTTGAGGCCAAACATGTTGGTGAGTTGAGCTCTAGTTTGGGACAAAATGTTTTTTCATACTTCCTTTGCCCTTCTATGTGGATCAACTGTTCCACTTATTCTATATGGTTGCAGCTCCACAGCCCGGCCTGCTCTGCGATGGTTTACACATTTAGCGGAGTGTTTATACACTGCACATTCTCATGGCAGGTTAGAGCAAAACATACTGTAAGGATTTGGGTCAGACAGCTTTCTCTTTTTGCTCCGCGGTACAGACCCAGCACAGTGCGGAGGAGTACTGTGCAGAAACAAATATACATGTCAGGACGTTCATTTCGGGAATTCATTCCTTTAACCTGTAACCTAATCTGCTTACCTTCATGTAAACAACCCTAACTCTTGCACTGAAATTTAAGCGCAGCCCTAACAAAACAGGTTTCATCTTCTTTCCCGCATCTCAGAGCAGATACAGATCATGTGGCTTCAAGGTGAGGCTCGGCCTTCCCAACAGTTCGGTCATATGACGACTCGGCCCTCCTCTCTCTGTCCGTTTTGACCTGCTAATCTGCCTCTCTGTCTTAACGATTTTCTTTATCTCCATCACATTTACTCTCTGGATCTTTACATCCCTCCTTTGTTCTTCTCTGTCTTGCGTGCCTCTTCTTCATCTTGGACTTTCCCTCACAGCCTCTTTATCTTTCCACTCTTGGTTTCCACTTTAAAGGTAGACTCAGTATCCTCCTGATAGCATTCAGATCCTGATGCAGCTGATCACTGATAGTGTTGACTGGGATGAGTTCCAGTGCAGGCATATATATTTCATTTATTTGTATTCTTATACAGATTATTGAGTAACTTATCCATTTATGCATGTTGGTGCGTGCTTTGGACTTATTATGTCTTATTATGACCTATTATGTCTCGAGCTAAAGTTGCTGGGCTTTATTTAAACTTTGCCGTAAAATAAATGAAGTATGCAGAGAGATCAGACATCTTGTTTAATGCAGTTAAACTGGCCGTACACATCCCATTTGGCGTCCCCTCTGTCCAGCAGTATGCTAACGATTCATTTGTGCGGAAGCAGGTCACTAATCAAAAGACAGCTTCCTTTATTTTCAAGTTTCCTGGCTCGACTCAGACAGAGTTATTTGTTTCTATTAATGCAGGTCTGATAAACTACAGGCCCACTGCAGCTCAGTTTCCTAGTTAAAATAGGAGGTAGAATAGAGGTAGTTCTTAAGCATTGTCAGTTTGTTGTCTATGTGTTCAGTATGCTTTTGTCTTTTACCTAACTAAAATTGAGCATCTGTAAAATCTAGAAAAGGAAACTTGAGAGTTGCTTACATGTTAAATGTGTCGGTTCCTACAACAGTTAATTTAGCTACTGGACTATTAAATCTGCCCAAGACGTTGCATATGTGCTACCTAGTAAGTCAGATGAATGTTTAAAAAAGTTTTTTGCCATCAACATGATTATTGTTTCTAATTATAACTAAATACGAAAACCAGTGAGGATGAAACTTGGTGATAATGGTTTTTACCAACATAAAATACTGCGAGTTCCTGTAATCCTTCACCAGGGGGTAGCGCACACACCCACTGTCCTTGAACTCACTTAATGCAAGAGGGGCATCTGCAGTCAAGGAGGGAGTGTTACTCCATGTATCAGAGTCGTTGATTTGATCCCTGTCTCCTTCAGTCTGGATGTCGAGTGTCCTTGGACAGGATACAAAAGCCCAAAATGCTTCTGATGGCTCTACCATCATGAGTGTGTGTGTTTCGTGTTTATGTTTCTATTGAGCATGTTTGCTCTTTGTACTTCCCTGTATGCGGGTAAATGCTGACCTGTGTTGTAAAAGTGCTGTGTGTGATCAAAAGTCCATTTATAGTTAAAGCCGTGTCAAAGTTACACCGTCTGTTTGGCTTCTTGTTAACCTGTGAGATAAAAGGCCATCGTAGGCCGTCTTAATGCTGGAGACATGGCATCAAAATGTTTTCCTGACCACAGATGTTACTGTCTTTCTCCTTCCACAAAAACTGCTGAAAAACCTGATTTTTATTAAAGGAAGACTTTGAACATGAATATGGCAGCAAACAACAATTTGCTATGCAAAGATTAGAACGGGGAAGTGGCATCCTGAGCGGAAAATGAACTATCACTTTCTCTGTGAATGTTGTAATCTGAGCTTCACTTGTTTATTTTGGTAGCCAGTCCGGCAGTGCGTGCATGTTAATACGTGTTAGTGCATGTGAATCCCACCCCGTGAAACTGTTGACCCTCCCTGTGTTTAGAAAGAGACAAATTGTACATTTTACGTAAGCTAGCGTGCAAGGGCAGTCAACATGGGTGTTTGTTTCTGGGTGGTAATGTTCAGTTCAGCCTCTGACTGACTCCACTCACCGGAGAATTAGCCTTCCCTTATCTTTGTATGTGAATTTGACAAAGTAGATTTTCCCTCAAGTCAGCAGTCTACATGGACAAAGAATGACTAGTTATATAACAAAACTTGACAGTGTGGATCGGCACCTCTGTTGCTCATTGCTGCAGATGTTGAGAGGTGAGAGCTATGATAAATCAATTTTTTCCTCAGAATCCAGTCGGACTCCAGGTGTTTACTCCTCCAGAAGCTCCAGCTCTGTCCCGGCTCTCTGTGCCGGAGCTCCCCGGTGCTCAGCAGCTGTCAGGAGGAAACAGCTCTGTCACTCTGCTCCACCTGGTCCTCGCCATACAATGGTTGCCAAGGCCACAAATTGTTTTTGTGTCAAAACCCATAAAGGTTTCATTTCAACCAGAGTAGATAATTGTAAGTGTAAAGACAAGACGACAGTTTTAGTGTGTTTTACATGGTTTCTGTCCAGTTTGAATGATTTGCGTGATGAAATTATTGTTTCTGTCAATAGAGTCCAGTGGCTAAAAGGAGAACAAAGTCATTTCTAGATAGGGGAAGGTGTTACCATTGCAACAATTTGTTTTGTTCTGAAATGCTGGCAGCGCGACATTTGATGTCAGTGAAGGTCGTACACAGAAATTTTAGACTTTTGCGTTTCATCCTGTTTTGACACAAATGATTCTCAAGGCAGTGATACCAGTGAGGCTGTATTTAAAGAACCTCTCACAGCTCACAACACATCTCATCTGGTTTGGACAAAACTACCTGTTGTGTAATCACAGCTCACATACTGTGGAGCGGCCATCTTCGTTTTCTGCTTATGGAATGAGATACCTGTAGCTGACATCTGTGTGGACTTATGTGTCAGGTTAGTGGCCACCTTTGATATTTGAGCTGACAGATGTTCAGGTGGCCTCAAGGGAAAAAGTGTTGCTCAGAGTTTAAACCACACACAAGCACACACACAAAAGAAAAATGCAAACTCAATCCCTACTTGTCCCAGGTTTTGGTTAAACTCTAACCCAGACATGAAACTAATCCTAACTTTAATCTTTACCCTAAAGACAAAATTCTAACCCCAAACTTGGCCTTTGAGGTCTGTTTTTCCAAAAATGCCATTGCGTCCCACACAAATGCTGCGTAAGAACCCCATATATCTCCAAAATGTCACCTTTTGAAGAGAAAAAAGAAAAAAAAGGCCTTTTTCATCTTTAGGAAATGCATTTTGAAGGTAATCCAGTGTTTTTTTTAATGGTTAATTTGGCTCACATGCAAGAAATTTCTCAAACCATAAAAGAGTGCTCAACTCTTCAGATTATTTTTAAATAAAAAAGACCAAAATTAGGTGGATTTTCTTTCCAGCCTTCACACAAATTGTCTGAAAGTCTCATTGCAGAGCTTAAAATTTGCTTGAGAAAAGTAGTCTGACCATAATTAGTCATACTGAGATAGCCCGTAATACTGATATTATTATAATCTGTCAAAGATAATGCACTTGATAGGATTGATTTAAAAAGAAGTGAGGTGGTGTTCATGTGACTCATACATTGAGACTTTAGAAAGGTATGTGTTGGTTGTGAACGTGTATTGAGCAGGTATTTGTTTATTTGTTTTTATATTTAAGGGAGACCTATTAGCTATTACCAGAGGCAGTTAGCGAGTCTTCCTGGGGTCTAATTAATGTATTAATGAATGTATTAATGTTAAAACAATCTTTCAGCCTTATATTGTGAGACCAACACAGGTTCCCTGTTGTCAACAGAATGGATACATAATCCTTGTTCCTCTTAAGTGATGGGCCTCGAGTTGATGCACATGTACGAATAGATATATGTTGTTTATCCACTAGATGCATAACAGCCCAGTTTTCCTGGGATCTATGTCCAATGAACCAGATTTATGCTTTATGCTGAGGGATTAGCAGGAGTCCTGCTGTAGAGTCCATGGCATAGGTTTTGATCCTTAGTTCAGCGTCAGATTTCGGCCACTGATTACGTCCCCACCATACCACCACACCATACAGCTGCATCATAGGTGACTAAGCTGCATTGTGGTATTTTACACAGTAACTACAGTTTCCCTTACATTTATTTCGAGTGTTCACATTTCATAGAGGGTTCTGGCCCCTCATGGAGTAGAGCAGAGGAGTAACAGGTGAAGTGCACTTGACCTGTCTTTCTTCTGCTCCACACCGACAGTGTTGTCCTTAAGATGCTGATCATATCAGTTCTGGTTACAGACAGGCTCCATAGCGAACAGAGTGTGACAGATTCAGTCGTTAGCTGAGCTAGAAACAGTCTTCAGCTTAAACAAAATCGCTGATGTTGTCTGATCACTGTTTTTTATGCAGTTTGCGGTAAGTGAGATAATGTAAAACCAGTACCGTTTTCATGCAAAGTGAGCCATCCACCAGACAGCATTTTTTAAAAAATTCCTTTTAAATGCTACAATGCTTGTCAGCAACCAATCACATTGTAACATAGGAGGCAGTTTGTTCTTGTCTGCTCTGATTAACTTGGCATGCACTTAAAAAAGCAGTCATAATTTTGTTTTATTGAAGACTCAACTTGTTTTTACTTCAGTGTTCTTCATCACTGCTTTGAAAGAAGGAAAACAGGACTAAAGGGCAAACCAGCTTTAAAAGTGACATATTTTCTTTAGAAATACCTTAAGTGCTGTTGGTGGATCAAATTTATGCCAACGTAAAGAGTAGTTCATGTGAAAGCCTTGAAATAACTGATAGATATTCTTCAGTGAGTCTACTTTGGCACCTTAACAACAAAACTTTTAAATGTTAAATCTGGAAAAAGAATTGGCTGTGCTGGTAGAATTGACTGAGGCTAGCTCTAACTAGCCTTCCCCGCTAACTTTGTGATGTGGAGCAACGGAGGGTCACACACAAACCTGCAGAACTAAAGTTACATCCAGGTAATTTATATTTGACTCCGTTTCATTACTGAACAGGGTACCAACGCATGTGTTCAGTATGTTTGTCCATTCACAGAGAGCTGATAAAAAAAATGGGATTGAAGGTTTTGCAGAAGACATCAACATTATCTGTACACTTGACAGACTCCAGAAACTGAAGGTACCACTGGTACCAGAACATAAACACAACTAGTCTTTCACAGTTCTTGAGTTCTTCACATCGAATCTTTGTAGCCATCGTGGCTGCCAGCTTGTTGTTCGAGTAGGTGTACGTGAGCCACTGTGCAAGTGTCAAGGTGGTAGCGGTGAGGCAGATGGGATTTTCATGCAGTATTCTTGCGTTAATCTCCCAGCAATTAAACCTTAATGCCGTAAAAGGATTTTTTTAATTGTTAACAATGGAACATAATAAATCTTTGTCATTTGTGGTTGTCTATAATTGCATCATCGGTGCTTTTGCGTCAGGCAGGGTTGTAAACCTGAGGTCCCTCCTTAATCTGTAGAGCTGCTTTGTTCAAAGCAATTGCCAAATGAATCATAAAAAAAACCTGGCTGGAATGATTGGAAAGCGGGCTCAAGTTTCCTCAGTGCTGTCCAAAGCCTTAAACTATGTGACAGCCCCATGAACTCTGATGCTAAACATGATAAACATTTCGCCCGCTAAACGTCACAACAGAACGCTGCTACTGGCTTCAGCAGGAACGAATCTTGAAACCTGAAATTAGTTAGTGCTGTTATTCTTCTTGTTTCCTCGTCTTAAGGTTGAGGGATTTTTTGAAAAGGATTTTAAAGCGAAGGTGCCTGATGCCCAGAATGATTTCTGTGCACCGAACACCATACACTTCACTTAGTGGTTATTAAAAAATGGGCTGCCCCCTGCTGGACAAACATCTTAATTACACCATTTTAAATCAGAGGTCCAAGCATTTTTTCCGCCTTGAGAAACAGTTTTAAAATCAGTGCATATCAGAGGAAATATACACAGATACCGATATATATATATATATATATGTATATATATGTATTTCCCAATATCAGTATCAAACCGATATATCGATCAGGCCCTAAACAATACATTATAGAATTTCTTCCCTGTGGCACACCATTAGCATTTAGCTTAAAATACTACTGTGCCTGCAGTTTGCACAGCCTCACAGAGCTGCTAGCGTAGTTGTTGACTCTTGTAAAGTTCTGATATGAACTTGATTTTTCCAAAAACTGTTGAAGGAAAAGTCTAAAACTGTTAAATGCCATTAAGAGAACAAGTGATTTGATTTTTTCTGTCAGCAGTAAAAAGATGTCACGTCTATCCTGTCTGTGTGTATTTATCACTTATCATTGCATCCTGACTTTTATTGTCTTTTTTTTTTTGCGATTGATGCTGCAAACGAGGGTCTCGGCTCACTTCAAATTCCTCTATATCTGGGTGTCAGCTGAATGTTGGAAATGTCAAATGAAAATGTAATCTGTTATGTATTTATGTGAGCGTTTACTTTTTATGAGCTTATTTAATAACCTCTACATCCCTCACATTCAGCCAAAGATGCTTTAAAAAGCTTTGAGTGAAGCGTAACACAGCTGCTGCTCTGCTCGCATTGCTGACAGGTACTTAAGAGAGGCATTTATTTCTCATTCGGTGGATATCAAGCTCATTCAAAATCTACACCCTTTTCCAAGGGTGGAAGATTGGTAGTCAAGTGCAGCACTGTTTTCATCAAGCTTTCAACACGGCAGAGCGCGGCACAGCTGCTGGCGCTCCTCCTGATACCTTTGGGTTGTTTTATTTATTTATTTTTTTTAAGGGACCGTCTTGCTCCTTCGTCTCCACCATGTGTCAAGCTTCTCAATGCTTTTCAGTTTTCTTTAAGGGTAATGGATTTGAATAACAACGAAGAATTGTAACTGTGGTTGCCAAGCTTGAAAATAACAAGTTCTGCAAATGTGTTGTTTCATTCATTTACCGTTAAATGTGATTTTTGCTTTGGATCATCCATCATTCTGCGAGAGGAGATTAATTTGTTTTTTTCCTTTTGACTTTTATTTAAATGCATTCAGCTGTGTTGCAAACGGACGCAATGACAGTTTTGTATTTCCTGTCCCATTCAATGATCTTGCAGGAGACATTAATACAAAAATCTGAATAACAGTCGAATGTATCACAATAGTCCTGCATTAAGAATGACGAGACCGTCACCTTTATCCCAGAAGAAATGTGTGTAAAAATCCAAAGAAAATGTAGAAAGGAATATTGCAAAATGACGTGACATGTATAAATTATTATAACATTAATAAATTTAACATGTCAGGTGTATAAATGAAGGCAGTTGTTTTGCACAAACATGAAAAATCTACTATGACATATGGTTAATAAGCAATACTGCTAATGAGAAGGTGCAAAACACAAATCATTGCTTTTCCTGCGTAGACATATTAACTTTAAAATTTGCAAAACAAGAGAACAACTGGTTGAATAATTGACTTCGAGTAAATGAGTTCTTCAGTGGCAGCACATTCTCAGCCAAAGAGGATGTGTAAAGTAATTTAATCGTTGCTGAATGTTTAAGAAAGTCCATTTAAAATGTGATTAATTTACCGTTGATGGGTGTGTGTTATGGCTGGTTTATGTGACGCTCATCTTTTTTAAGCTACATCATTTTCCTTTTCTTTTTTGTTTTCTTTTCTTTGGTCTTGACCCAAATTATCTTTCCTCTGCTTGTTAGAAAAAAGAAATGCCAAATGTTAAAAGCAGCATGTTGCCACTTTAGGCAAAGATGATTTCTTTGGCATTTTTAAAAAAAAGTCAAATTACAATCTAAAATAGAAAAAAAGAAAATGCTAGTACGAAAACAACAACTTTCAAGTTTACGCTTCAGGGCAAAGTCAAAGGATCATTAAACCTTAAAGAAGATAAAGTCACTGATCCATTTTTCTTGAAATCATCATCAGCTATCATCACTATTTCGTTCCGCTAGCAGAGTAAACTGATGCAT
>JAPXVT010000016.1:4942598-4955428 GCA_029823135.1 Acanthurus reversus | reverse complement strand
ACAGCCCCGACCAGCCCGACGCGAGACTCATGGCTGCTGTTGCTGCCCTCTGAGAGAGGCGCAGTGAAGACGGGTGGGGTGTGGGGGTGTCAGAAAGCACAGCGACAAAGGAAAAGGAGACAAACAGAGATCATCTTAGTAAAATCATCGACAATTTTGGTTTAAATGAGTTGGTCAGGAATACCAAGACAACTGATGCCCAAAAGCTACAGAAAAGCCACTAAATGAACATAGTGGCAAGACTGTGACCTACTTGCTCCAAGTTTGTAATGTGAATGTTTGTTTAATATGTAACTTTATATTAAAATTCTAAATAAATATTTATTTTGTAATACTATTTGTATGTTTATAAAACATCTATATTAAATCACTAAAATAGTTGGTTAAAAGTTATTTGGATAAAAAGTTGAAAAGTTGAAAGGAATATCCATGTCTCACTTCTGAACATGCTTAGTTTTTGTGTAGTTTTTATTAGTTTTAGTCTTTGCTGCTTAATCCTGACTTTAGCCCTCACCGCCATGATGTCAGCCACACTGGTTTCCGTTACCAGGAGAGGGGCGTGAACCCACTGGCAGATTCAATATCTACCCAAAGTACCATGACAAAAACGACAACAAGGGATATTTTCTCTTAAATTTTATTTCATTTTAGTTAGTTTTAAACCTACAAAACAGTTATAATTATGTTTTTTTAAGCTTTGTTTTATTTGTATTTCAGTTAACGTTGAAGAACTTAGTAGGTTAAAATATTTTTTATAATGTAGGTTTTCGTTATTTGTTTTTTCCATTGACGATAATAACTTTGGTGTCTAGTTTATGAAAGATTTTCAAAATGCCCTAAGGAAAAATTATTTATCACACATTAAACCTGATTTAATTGATTTTTCCTCCTGGACAGCACAACAGGGTGTATGCACAGCACTGACTTGTAATCACCTTTTAAAGCTGACGTGATGAACATGTTAGAAAACCAAGCTAAGTCAAATATTCACTTCCCTTCTAGCTCTCTGCTAACGTCTGAGGGAAATCTGGTTTTTAGCTACTCCAATATATTTTAGTATCCAGCCTTTAACTTTGTGTTGTTGATGCTGGAGAGAGAGCAAACCATGAGTTCATCAGAGCTTATAACAGCTGCCTACTGTGGCTGTAAAACAAGGCTGAGTGAGCCCGAATACCAAATCATTTAGCTGAGATGCTAAAACGCCCCATAAAGCCGAGGGAAACTGCAGAGTTGGGTAATAACTCTTTGAACTCTTTGTGGGTTCTTCACTATGATCGACTGCTCTCATATTACACAGATTTCAACATTTGATACCATAAAAATATGAAATACGGGACCCTGAAGCTTTTGTTTTCATCAGCAACAACAGTGATGTTTGACAGAAATCATGAGTCATCATGGCTGAATAGTTAAATCAAAGTGAAACCTTAAAAATGCAAGAAAAAGAGAGCTCCCTGGACTCAAAATCAGTCTGTTCAAGGCGCTCGTCGGGTAGGGATGTATGGAGACTTGAAAAATCAAAAAGAAGACTCCAAGGCATTCTCTTTAAAATGTTGAAATGCCTTTATTTCCTCGACGAAGGCGTGTTTACCAAAACACGTCGGGGCATGTTTTCAAGGTACATGGAAATAAAGGCATTTTAACATTTTACAGAGCGTGCCTTGGAGTCTTCTTTTTTGATTTTTTAAACTGAAACCTTGTGGTTTAGAGTCAATTTATATGCACGGACAGATGTATGTGAGAAGGAAACACTAAACTGCTCTGTCACTTTATGTCACACACAGACAGAGCTGAGGAAAAACTGAGAGTTGATTAACATTTACCTTCTGTTTGCTCCTCTGTGGCTTTGTTGCCATCTGTCGGTCTGAGCAGAGGGACGAGACGCCCCAACATGGGATTTCTCGCAGCTTCAAACAACAACCCGTCAACATTTGAGAGCTGCTGCAAACTCTCTCTACTTACAGCTGCATCACTATCTTTATCACTTCCTTCTACGTCTTCCTCACTCTCTGGACCTCCATTTCTCTTACGATCCTCATTTTGCTCTTTGTCGTTCTCCAGAGTCAAGTTACCTAAAACAACACGACTGTCAAGACTTATGTTTGGATCTTCTTCATTGGTTCTGTCACTATCACCATCTTCTTCACTGCTGTCAAACATTGGCAGCTGTGCTGTACGTTCTTGACTGACAGACAGGTGGAGGCCATTTCCCCTTTCAGATGTATCGTCTCTGATGCCATCTTCCTTTCCATCACCTTTGCCACCACTTTTCATCCCACCCGCAGTTTTGATACTTTCTATATCATCACTGACTTTCTTTCCTTTTTCTTCTCCATCATCTCCTCCGTCGTGACCGCCCTCACCAGAGCGGTGGATGTCCTCGGGCCGGCTAAATTCTCTAAAATTGGACTCAGTTTCATCCCCACTGCCGGGCTCAGTGTGTATTATCTTCTCTACTACAGTCTCAACTTCAATGTCTCGCTCTTTCTCTTCCAGCGTGTCACAACCTGCTGTGCTATTGAGCCGTCTGGCACTCTCATCAGTTTCACCATCCACTTTCCACACTGTCTGATTTCCAGTATTATGCACTCCGTGTTCTTCTGTCTCTTCTTCTTCCTCACCACTTAGATCACTTTCATTTTCCACAATGGCTCTCTCTGCTGCTGCTTCACACTCTTTCTTCATACTTATTTTGCTTCCTGCTGGATCTGTATCTCTAGCCAGCTTGATTCTTGCTGATTTACTCTTCTTCCCTGTTTTATCCACGTTGGAGTTAGTAGCTGGATTTGAAATAGTGGAGAGGTCAGTCTTGACTGTAGTGACTTCATCTAATTCCTGATTGAGCCTGTTGGTATGAAGGCCAGAGCCTGATCCACTTCCTTCATTGGGCATGTCTGGGTTAGGTTTCTCTGAACTATAAGGCAGAGAGGAAGTCGACTCTCTAAAATCAAAGAAAAAGGAGTTGTGGTCTTGTTTATTTCTGGCCGTCCGGCCTTCCTCTTCTTTGTCAGGACCTGGGAAAATGTTCAGACCTACTTGAATCCTCCCGTCAGTCTGATTATGAGAAGCATTTGGCATTCTTCCCGTGTTTGTTTTTGATAAGTTAGTGATACTTAAGTCATTACCAGGCAGCGGGAAACGAAAGTTTGGAGGAACTGTGTGATCCTGAGAAGTGATGGAGGTCTGAGGGCGTTCTAAATCCATTTGCAGACGGACAGTTGAGTGCTCTTCAGACGACTTGTCATTATGATGAGTGATGACGCCACTCCTCTTATCTTCAGGGGGGGCAGGTGACGGACTCACACTGTTGGGGTATTCATTAAAAAAGGTGAGTGATTGAGACATAACACTGAATAAATCTCCTTTGGCAGAAAATCCTCCTTCTGGGACAGAGAGTGCAGGATTTGCAGGGTCGACGATCTCCCGCCTAAGAGTGTCAGGGGAGACTATTAAGCCAGAGGATTGATCAATGGTTGAGTCCTGAGCTGTGGACGTGGGTGTATTTGCTGCAAGAAAAGCCAAAGTAAAAGTTCTGAAGAAAACCAGCACACTAACTGTGAAATGTGTGCTTTCATGTTTTTCATGACAGGAAAGATGAAAGAAAAGGTGAGAGCTGAACTTCCTAGATATGGTGCGCGTGATGATTTGAACAGAGTTAAAAAAACTCAAAGTACAGACTCTCGACTCAGCAAAGGTAGAGCTTTCTGTCATCATCATGCTGATACCATATGGAAAATACAGGAGGAAAGCCACAAATTAGAGGTGATTTCTTGAGTTCCCAAAGAGATGAGAGATGTGAAGCCTGCATTCTGTGAGGACAGAAGGAAAAAAACAACCACTAGAGGGCGCCACTGAGCCACACAGAGGGATGCAGATCCAGAAGAGAACTCCCAAAAGTAGATGCCAATCACTGGGCTTGAGAGGACTCAAGCAGACTGAACAAAGAGAATTAAAGAATGACCTGATGTGGATTCGTGAGTCGCTGCAAGAATGTCAGGGAAAGTAAAAGCATGTTTCCTTTCTGAACCATTTCAGAGATTGAGGCAGCCGCCGATTATCACTCTAATCATCATCAACGCCAGCTTATTCTTATCGACCATCAGCGTTACCACCACCAGCATTATCTACATCATGCCACTAAACGACATGGCACCATAGCAGAGCAGAGCAGTGATTAGCCAGACAGCAGAGGGCTATTAGAGGAGACAGGCAATCATCCACAGCAATTAAGTCCAGCTGTCTACACGCCGCAAGAAAACATTTATTTATATCGTGCTCCTGCTGTGTTAAATCCCTTATTATAAATTCATAGCCACTTTTGATGGGAAATAAAAGTCATATTTTTAGAGTATAAGATATGTTTCGGGAGAGGCTGTTCTCGGGTGTTTCATCTTACCGTTAAACATGGGCAGGGTTGTGTGCATCAGCACCCTGAGCAGAGAGGAGGAGGTGTATGATTTGTAGACTGACTCGGCCAGTGTGTTGCTGGCGGTGGCCGCCCTCGCTGTTACCCAGAGTGAGGAGGGGCTGGGAGGAGCTGAGGTGATGGTTTCTGGTTCGCCGCTGTCATCAGAGGACGCCGAGGAGACTTCTTCGTCTTTATTACCTGTGGGACAGAAGGCACATTACGTAGGAAAATTCAACAGAGCGCCATGTGACACCTGTTGAGCCACTCCATGATGTGACTTATCATGCAATAGCGTGACTCCGCATGATGTCACAACCGGATGTGATGTTTGTAACAAAAGTCATTGTTATAAGTATTTTTAGTATTGTTACCATTACTATGAGTAGTGTTAGTAATAATCAAATATTTATATTGCTTATTACAGCTCTTTCCCTCTCAACCCAACCGGTGCTGTCAGATCAACGCCCACCTTCAGTCTTGAATCTGTCAATTGTTGGGTTCTAAAAAAATTTTATATATTTTAATTATAGAGTGCGGTCTAGACTTACTCTATATGTAAAGTGTCTTGAGACAACTTTGTTGTGATCTGGCGCTATATACACAAAACTGACTTGACTTGACAGATGATCTGACTTGCCATGATGTGATGTGTGTATAAATTAAATTTTTGTTTGTTTGTTTTGTTGTTGTACTGTGCCACACATACAACTATCACTAGCTGTCAACATTTTATAAGACAATAAATTCATACAAGCCAGATCCAACAAACTGAATTTCAAACAAATCTAAAAAAAAATTTAAGAAAAGAAAAAAAAAGAAAACAGAAACAAATATGAGTAATTTTAGGATTTTAAGATCTTTGTGCGCACAGGAAAATTCATAAATTGCTGACTTTTACGGAAAAATATTAGAGAAATATGAGTAAATACTAATTAAATAGCATATCTTGCCTTCTTTCCTGGGTTTTTGATTTCAAAAGCCATTCAACAGCCATCTATTATAATGATAGCTTAAGTAGATGTTTGTATCATTTATTTGAACATTTTAAAAAGCATAAATTTAAATGTCAATTGAAAGTAAAGCCTTTAAAAGTCAAAACACAACCTAAACATGTCAGTGTTAACACTGCTGTTAAACTCCTTGCTGGCACTGCACAGAGAGCTGCAGCTGTAGTACCAGCCCGAGGTTTTTTTTTTGTCAACAAGAGTGGTTAAAAAATGGCTGAAGCTCTTCCAATCAAACCTGACCTGGCAACAGAGCAGCATCTGTCGCTGCAGCAGAGGTGGTGGTTTCTAGTGAAGAGTTGTTGTCTGTGTCTTCATAGAAGACATCTGAGACTTGGATGTCCTCCACAGGAGGGGTGAAGAGGTCTGACTGGGAAGAGGGGAGGCCGCTTTCACCGGCTTGGTCTGGGGGATCATCCCTTGACTGCAAGTATAAGAGGTGGAGCAAAAATCATTCGGGTTCTTGGAAACTGCAAGCACATGAAACAAATCTTTGGATTTGGGTATAAAGGAAACAAAAACTGTGAGAAAATGAGTCAGTTTGTTATTTAAACTACCTGATGGGGCAACACTGACAGCGAGGCCTCCTCTGTGATTTGTCGGCGGATCGCCGGCAGGGTGGTGGTCCGAGCAACTGGAAACAGGAAGCCCGGCTGCTCGGTAATATCAGACACCCATATTGCACCATTGCTGTCGAAACCAGCTTTAGTGATCGACCGGTGTGTCGGAATCCTCCGCTGCTCATCAATCCAGTTCTGATCCATATCATCAGGTTTAGACCTGTTCCAGCCTGGTTTCTTTTTCACATTCTGGTTGAGTCGAGTCTTCTGCAGAACGGCCGACTCGGAGGGGGTCTTTGGGGTCAAATGGGTGCTGACCTGGACGGGGACGTTCTGGTTTGCTTGGGTTTGGTTTATAGGATTGTTCTGGTGGTGTGTCGGCTGATTTTGGTAAACTCTGGTCTGCTCCACTGGGACTTCCTCCACTGGGCTGTGATCCTCTGAAGAGGACTCTATCTGATTCTGGTTCTCTGGTTTCCCCAGTCTGCCTTTAGATGAGACCTACCACAAAGGAAAAAGCTTTATTGTGCTGAGCTGGGTCACAACGTGATTTGCTATATTCTGTACATTATTTATCATTTACTAAATGAGGAAAAAAAACATGAAAGGAATTTAATGTTATCTTTCTCCCTCAAGTGCAGTTGTTTACTTCTTCAATATTCAAATTGAGTGTTTATAAGACATAAAGCAATTTGCATTATGCAGTTTGGAGAAGCACAACTGTGCAATTTCTCTCAGTGAGAAAACCTGTAAAAACCAGCGGATTTAGGAGAGGAATTTAAGAAATGAAATAAGAGGGGTTCTTAATGAGTTTGTGGCTGAAGAAGATGAGTTACACAGCTTTCTTTAGATAACACGTGCAGTTCTTTGCAAGTCAGCACTGTCTAAGAAAATGGAGAATATCAGCCTTCCTGCAGTAAGTCTGTCTCAAGGGATCACAGAAGGAGGTCAATGAGGTCATGTGGGCAACACCAGAGGAGGGTGCCCGTTCTTAAAGCATGGCGAGGAAGAAGTACGCAGATTTCAAACATGGCGGAGAGATGACCACGCAAGGGCCAATATGGTGTCCAGTGTTGAGTTAGAATTTTTAATTACTTGAGACAGAAACACCACAAAAGTCATCAACTTAAACAGACGACAGCTCAGGAGTTGCAGCCCCAAACAGGACCGTCAGGCGCTCCCAGCTAAAAAAAAAAAAATTCTTGCACTGTCTCAAAAAAATGGTCACAAAACGTGAGCATTTGGTCGCAGTCTGGAGCCCTGGATATGTGATTTTTGGGGCAGATGCTGATACTGATAACAGAGTAAGAAAATTGCCATATCCAATTTATTGGCTGATGTTATATATATATATAATATTTTCAATGTGATTATCAAACGTGTGACAAAAATCCTCACTATAGGCAGGACATCTAACAAACCTAATTCCAAACATCAGTGCGGCGAACCATTAACACTTCACTTATTACCAATTACAAAAAGGACTGCCCTCTGCAGGACAAACTGTGTGACTGCACCATTTTAAATCAGTAGTCCAAGCATTTTTCCAGCCTTAAAAAAACAGTTTTAATATCCGCACATATCGGAGAACATATGCTGATACCAATTTATATCTGCAATAGGCCATTATCCGTAAATTGATATATCAGTCGGGCCCTAGTTGGAAAGTCACTCATAACCTTTTGTACTGCTGTCCAAACACTCAGTGACAAGCCTCCACTGATTTAATTATTTGCAAAGTAACTATTTCATAAATATGACTGTTAACTGTTAACCGATAACTGTCTTCTTCAACAGTAACAAATAATACTGTAAGGTGTCTTACCTCCCGCTCGCCCTCCAAGTCTTTTGCGACAGCGTCAGGATCGGAATCACTTTCTGCGCAGAGAGGGACGAAAGGAAGATGTTAAGATAAGCCATGAGAATATTTCTTAGTTTTAATTTTCTTACATTGAGTTTTTATGTGTATGTGTATGTGTGTATGTGTGTGTGTGTGTGTGTGTGTGTGTGTGTGTGTGTGCGTGTGTGCGTGTGTTTGTACCAGGGTCCTCTAACGGCATGTCCACTATAATCTGGTCGCTCCATCGTCCTCTGAGCCCATTGGTGCAAACAGCGACCACCTGGACCACGTAGCTGCTGTTGGCCAGCAGGTTGGGAATGATGGCTCCCTGTGAAGTCACACAGTATGAATTAGTGGCTCCTGAACCTTTTTTTTGTCTAACCAACATGCACAACTCTCACAGAGGAGCTCAAGAAGCCCTTCATCAACACCACAAGCCCTCATGTTATGAATGTGATCACTTGAATCCTTTTGAACTGGATGCAATTTAGGACTAATGATCCTAGAAATGTTGATGTTCAGATGATATTTGGTCGGCTCACACACTAACGAGCTTTCACTCTAAAGTGAGAATTGCCTTCAGAAGCACCAGGTGAAACTTTATTTTTCCTATGATGTCCAGACCGATAAAGGATCATTGATAAAGATGAACAAACATTAGGTTATAAGTAGGATCATCTCTCTCTCTGTGGTAGTCTTACAACATTAAGTATTAAACATTTATTCTTCCCAACAGCCTCTCTCAGCTGCTCAATGATGCATTAAGGTGATTTCACTGGTTAATGCTCACGGTTTCCTCCATTATCCTTCTTATGTATTTCAACAAATTAATACATCTTTCCAATCTGTCACTGCTTTGACCGCCATACGCTGGTGATAATTCAGTCATTAATTATTTACGCTGTATTCATCGTTTCATTCATGCATTTATTGATCGGTCATTACTGTGTTCACTGCATTTATTCAGTGCAGCCAGCTCATTATAGGTGGTTGTTCACTGGTTTTTGAGACAATTAACATACGAAGGCTCAGCTCAGTATCTTTCCACATGCATCCTGGTAATTGCAGAAGTAGCCTCTGGGGTTCAAATAGTCCTCAGTGGGGATCTTAAAGCTTTGCTGTGAAATGTCATTGTTTTAGAGTCTTTTGAGAAATTTTCAGGGAAATAAAATCCGCATTAACACAGCCAACCATGCAGTGTTCGACATTTACAGTACATCATCTTGGTGCAAGTTGCACATATGCAAAAAACTGTCGCATGACAGCCACCTCATGATCTATTCTCTTGTAATGTGCACATGAGTGCATCTCTATTCATGGTAATTAGGTCATAATTGTAGACATAATTTACGCATGGTACATTAAACTATTAATGTCAAATTAGCTTAATAATGTATGTTTTTTTTTTTTAAAGTATCTTAAAAATAACATCTTTTTTTTTAATCAATATGTCTCATTAATGTTCACCAAAATGGGACGGACGCCGCTGGTAACAGCTGTCAGTGATGTGTGGGCATTAAAACAAAAAATAAAAATGTGAAGCTAAATAAAGATAGCAAACCCTCGCTAAAAAAAACAATTGAAAAATACACAAGAATCAAAAGCAATCAATGCACTTACACTTGTTCTGCAAATGCACGTTTGCAAACAGTTTACATTTTCTACCAGCCATCAATTTGTGTCGTATTATGTTGATCTGAATATTGATGACTCATCTGCATACATGCACAAACTCACACAGATATGCATATAAATAGACACAGACACATATTGCTCATCATTTAAAGGGATGCTCAGTGACCTGTTAAGAGGCCACAATTGATCGTCACCGTCAATGAATCGATTACTTTGATCAATTTAGATCCCCGTAGCAGGAGCAATGTGACAGTGACTGACTGAAATTTACTTCTAATATGTTTTGCAGGAGAAAAGGGAATGACTCTTACTTATTATCTACTAATAACTGTGTGACCTGTAGATAATGTGCACCAGCCTGAGTTATTCCACACAGTTAAAGGTGAGTGTACTGTCAGTGAGCTCTTTTGTGGAAAGGTGTGAGGTGATTCTTTCGTACCACGTCCTGGTCTCCGTCTGTCCTGTACTCCTGCTTGCTCTGGTCTCGGCCCTGGAGCCTCTGGTAGGTGACAGTGTACCAGTCGATGGTTGTGTCATAAACCGCACGAGGACGCTCCCATGTCACCACGATGGTCGTGTCGTTCTGGGCATCAGCCTGAACGTTCTCTGGCTCCGAGCTGCAGGCTGGAGATGACAGCGAGACAAAAAAGGAAGGTAAGATTAGTGAAAGGTAAAATATTAAATAGTTTTGATGTCACGGAAAACTCGATTGAGTCTAAAAGTACGATGAAAAAAATAAAAGGACAAAACAGACCTGGACATATAAAACATGGACAGAGTGATGCAAATTACACAATATTTTTAGTGTTGCCGTGGGTACCTGATGTTTATCAACTGGAGTTAAAATTAGAGATAAAGGAATGCATTTTAAAAAGCCCAGCTCAGAAGGTAAGCGTGGCCATGAGTGGGAGGTGTATGCGTGTGTGTGTGTGTGTGTGTGTGTGTGCCTGCATGAATTTGCTTCAAAAAAAAGACCCTTTTCTGAATTTCTGAATACTTTATTTCAATTTCAAAAAGAGCTGCAAAATAAATTGCCTGCACTGAGAGGAGCAGGGGCACCGAACTACAAAGTCGAGCTCCCTGGCAACCCAAAAGACCCGCTTCACTTGAGGGTCTACTTTATGAAGATGGAGTGCGTCGTGAATTCTGTCTTTTGATGATTTTGATTTGGCTGACCGTGGAGGATGGTGTTACAGCTACAGAGGAAGCAGAGAACGGGCAATATTTTCAGTCATGGCAAAAAATAAGATTAATAATGTAATATTTATATTGATCCCAGAGAGGGCGATTTGATTTTCTTCACCATGCTGCCCAAAATTTGGTATAAATTAGATAAGTGGAAAGATTTGGACCCATGGAAATTGGAGATTCTGTGCTGTCTTTTGACGCTAATAAGGAAGATTTTTTTTTTTTACAGCACAAAATCATACCATGCTGCACCTGCTGGGAGTCAATAGTGCTGCTGATCAATACCGGCGTCTTAGCCAACACTTGGTTGGTGAGAGGTCAAAACTTTCTGGCTAATTTTAGAATTAAAACTCTGTGTGAGCAGGGCAGTGAGAGCACATGACATCCGCTCCCAAAGACTAAAAGCATGACATCAAATTAAGCTCAATGGAATGTAAATGTAAAAAAATAATTGCAAATGTGTTATCTAAACTATGAACCTGGACCTAAAAGGGTAAGAAGGCGTAATAATGAAAAAAAGAAGCTTGAAGCAAAAGCTGCAGTCACGCAGCATCGCTCTCAGTGCTCCACCAGGCAAGCTGCTGGATGGCCTGTGGGCAAAGAGCCCAGTCCCATGTCAAAACGGGCTCAGCACAGAGAATGAGAAGACTGAAACAAAAACAAAGCTGAAAATTGAGAGCAGAGGTGGGAAGGCAGCAGAAAGGACAGAGAGTGCAACCAATTCTTTGATCGAAACCCAAAGCAAAGAAGGTGCAACCTTCTTAGGCCTTTGTGAGCCGCGGTCTTTGGAGGGTTCAGCTCTAAGTCCACGCCTCTCCACTAACTTTTTTCCCCATCCTCCCAGAACCGTCCTGAAATACAATCTAGGCCATCCCGAAATTAATGTGCACCTTTCCAACTTTAAAGAGGACATATTATGCTCATTTTTTGGGTTCATATTTTATTCCTGGTTATTACAAGAGCAGGTTTACATGCTTTGATGATCAAAAAACTCGTCTGTTTTCTCATACAGCCGACTGCAGCAGCTCTGTTTTCTCCAGGATTGTTGCCTCCGTCTGAGATGCTCTGTTTTAGCTCCTGCCCCGCCTCTAAAGGCTTCCTCTGCTCTGATTGGCCAGTTCAAACACACACCTTCCAGATGAACCCATAGAGAAGCCCAGCACACTGTGTTGCAACAGTGGTCTGAGATTTAAAAAAACAGATGAGAACGGAGCGTTCAGAGCCATGAGAAACAGCCCACAGGGATTACTGCTACATACCCTTACCTCATCATTTCAGACTTTAGCATCATTTAAAATGGTAATCCAACTTTGTAACATCATTTATAGGTTGAAAGCGGTGGAAATGCATAATATGTCCCCTTTAAAAAAACTACAGCATCCCACCACTGGACGCCATTGTCCATTATTCCTGACAATAAAAGTGGTGAGTCTGTCAGGATTTTGCGGGTCTTGCTAAAGTTTTGTAACATTTGTATGTCTGTCTCTTCAAGGAGGTGTAATAAGACCTCTGCCTGCTACAAAAAAAGTATAGTCAGTTTCATTTTCATCGCCAGTCATTGTAACAGTAGAAGGAGTTTATTTTCCAACTCTCAACTCTCATCCTAAAATAAATTTACAATGTCCAGATTTAGAGTTAAAGTCTATTTTGGGTCACAAACTTATAAATCATCCCGCGCTAAAAAGACGGGAACAGACAAGGTGCACGTTTTTTGCTTGTGTGTTTGATAACTTACTGGGTGTGAGCACGTCTTCCACTCCTGTGTACGACGCAAACACCTGACCTATGAACTGCTGCTGTTGCTCCCTGAAGTTGTTCTGCAGGTAATCTGTCAGCATCACATATCCAGCCTGCTCCATCGTCATCACCTCACAAAACACCTCCAGCTGGGTACAAAGAGAAACGCAGACAGATAGAGAAGAGAGAGGGTGGGTGAACACAGAGACAGTAACAGCTAAAACAAAAAAAATAAAATAAAGTAAACACACGTCTGTTGCATCTTTCTGTGTCTGCACAGTTGCCAAAATAAAGCCGACACTGAGGTTTTCTGTTTGTTTCTGAGGTTTGTGTTGGTGCCAGGCGGAGGCAGAGAGACAGCGCTGCTCTATTTTTGGTTTGCTACAATGTGCCCGTGTCATGCCTTGCCACCCCCGTTTCAGTCATGCAATACACACACACACACACACACAAATCTG
>JAPXVT010000016.1:4721012-4733592 GCA_029823135.1 Acanthurus reversus | reverse complement strand
AACTTAAAGACAGGCAGTTTAAGAAGAAAGAGGAGCAATCTCTGTCTAAAAAGCAACTATTTTGACTAGTAGCAGTATGTCACGTCTACAAGAGATGTACACGACATCCTGAAAAGCCAGAGTCAGAATTGATCATGACTCAGTCACTCTCAGCTCACGTTACACATTCGAGCAGCTACATTGATGACAGCAGAAACAGTGGTCCTGCTAACTTTATTTGTTTAAACAACAGCTATATTTACATGGAACGCGTAACTTAGCAACAGTCTGCTCTGCGGTGAAGGTGTTGTGTACCGCACAAGGTAACCTTTAACAGCACAACATCCAGGGATAAAAAAGGTAAATTAAAATGAATAATTATTTATGAGCTTTTATTTATTTTGGATGGATGTTTTTCCATACAGTTGAATTTTATTTTACCTCATCTCGCGCTCCTCATGCTGGGTTAGCAGAGTGCTGTAGAAGTTTTCCAGTGTCAGCTTGGCCACAGTCACCCTCTCTCGGGTGTGGTTGCTCATGGGAAGGGCAGCTGCAGTCCCCCCCGTCATGGCCATACTATCCTGGAAGACAAAATACGACAACAAATCAATCAATCAATCAGGTTGTGCACATCACTGATTCCACTGTTTTGTCTATTTGTGAATTTTATCATTAATTTTCTCCATTTCTAAAAAATTATTTTAACCTGCAAGCAATTGAGCAGCACGATTAATAGATTAATCGATCCATGGAAAATTAATTGCCAACTATTCTGATAATCAATTAATCATTTCAGTCATTTTTCAAATAAAAAAAAGTACAAAGAATTGCTGGTTTAGCCTCTTAAATCAGAGGACTGGCCGAATTTCTGTGTTATTTATGATAATAAATGAGAAGCCTTTGTGTTTGGGGTTTTGTTTGGACAAAAGAAACAATTTAGAGACGTCACACTGAGCTCTCATTTTTCACACTTTGACATTTCATGGAATAAATAATTAATCATTCAAGTTAATCATTCATTAATCATGAAAATGATGGGCAGATTAATCTATAATAAAAACAGCCTAATCATTAGGTGCAGCCCTAGCCACAAGGAGTCTTAATGGGGGGATTTAACTTCTGAAAAAAGAAACAACACTTTCCTCCTACAATTAAAATTACATTCATTCACAAAAAACAAAACAAAAAAAACTATCAATTAAATATGCAAGCAACATACACAGTTCACTGACTTTATGACTCCGCTATAAAAAAATTTTAGTTAGCAGGCTGGCTCGCTCACAGAGCTATTGTCTCCAATCCTGAGAACAAAGTGCATGCGTGTGTGTGTGTGTGTGTGTGTGTGTGTGTGTGTGTGTGTGTGTGTGTGAGTCTGTTCACTCGCCACTAAAGTCACTACACCTCCGGCACTGACTCTTTCATGAGGATCCACTGATAAACATCACTGAGTAACTTTCTTGTCTGACCGGTCCTTCATTCTGTAACCGTCACTAATGGTAACAGTGGCTGCTACTCAGCAAAAGTTACATAGACTTGTTTTGAGTGCATGAGTGTTGCTCTCTATGCAGGTTCCCCAGCAAACCAGAAGGAATCAGATGTGCAGCGATGATCCCAAGAAAAACTCTCACTGGATTCCCAATTACCAACACACACAGCTATGGACCGATTGTGGTGGCTGAAGGGTTTGCCTGCTGGTATATAAATATTCTTGTAACCATAAAACAGTGACAGGGAATTGTGTACTGTATGGCTCATGGTCCACATGGTTTAATTTCAGGAAACGATCGATGAAATCTCCACAGATGTTGCTCAGTATGAATTTCTTTGCAAATTTACACCGTCTCAGATAAGAGCAAAATCACAAAAAACTATTCCTACCTAAAAGAAAAACACTGAGAAAAATATTCAAGACATTCGATTGTCACCCGAGGAAACACATCAATCATTTGCATGTACAACACATTGCATAACAATAGCACTTTTGTTCTTATCTCTCTTATGCAAGGAATTTTCTCCCGGGCAATTTGGGAACTACTTTCTCTTCGAAGGCACACATTGACATTTTGGACTGGATACGAAGCCCCCGTGTGGGTGGAATAAAAATCACAGACAGCAGAAGAAACGTGCACACACGAGAGGGGGAAGTTGTTAAAATTGAAACTGAACCTAAATAATAATATTAAAGACCACAGTAAGCGCTAAGAGGGGAGGATTAGTTCTCTTCCTCTTACATAAATAGAATATTAACAAGCTAACTTTGAAAATATTATGTAATAGAGATAAAGAGGAAGATGATGATTGTGTACGTAATCAAAATATTTCAGCAGTGGCCCATTAGAAGGGTATGAATGGGCTTGATTAGCTCACGCACAGAT
Source organism: Acanthurus reversus (assembly GCA_029823135.1). Lineage (NCBI taxonomy): Eukaryota > Metazoa > Chordata > Actinopteri > Acanthuriformes > Acanthuridae > Acanthurus > Acanthurus reversus. The sequence continues at coordinate 4,731,238 of JAPXVT010000016.1, read as the reverse complement.
AAAACAGCCCTGCAACCCACAGATAGGACCCATGTTTTGTCTAGTCACTGGTCCTTTTTCCGTCTTGGCCCCAACAATCTCACAACAACAGACACTTCCTCACTTCTGAGAAAAATCGCAGAATCAGTGCTGAAACCTGCCCGGTCTGAGAGATTACTATTGGATGGAAGATAGGGACACTGGCAAATAAGGGTGTTGAGTTACTGAGCACCTGAGCGCAACACTTGTAGGAAGCTCAGCCTGACGGGAAATGCTGCTTATGATCTCCAATAAAATGGAAATCTTAAACAAACACAAATCAGCACAAGCACATTAATCACAGTTCTTGTCGACTCACATAGCCCACACAATTCCTACGAAACTGTGTGCACACCGCTTATTAACATCCCTTATTAATCCTATAAAAGGCTACTTCTTTCTTTGTATAAACATCAGTTTGTTGTACCAGTCTGTCGGCTACACGTGTAAATATTGACAACGCTCATCATCTATGTAAGATTCTGTTTATAGAAAACATGAGTCAATATTCACTCTCCTTTTCTCTCTCCACCAATATCCGAGAGAAACATTGAGCACTTTAGCTGCTAAATGCTCCGATGTGCTCACCTGTTACCCGTTAACCTTACGTGCCTGTCATTTGGTAGCACTGTGGCGGGTTTTGTAGCAGATGCAAAATATTGGCTTTTTTGCCAATTTCTGATATGCTGATGTTTTACAACTCATTTGGCAGATGATCGATACTAATACCAATATGTATGCATATATTTTTCCCCACACCTATTCGCAGAGATCATTAAATCTTTTCTGTAGTGAAATTTACATACAGTATTATTATGCAAACTTTTACTGTGTTGAAAAATGCAAATGCAGGCATAAAATAGAAAAAGCTTATAATTATGTAATATTTGTTCCTTGTGCAAAAGAAGAAAAATACTCAAACTGATGTTATGTAAAACATGTAACACTTATTTATTACAACTGCTCTTAAACAAAGCAAGTAAGATACATCCTGGATGATGCTCTCCCTGAATAATCATAGTAATACCCACAACTAGGGCGAATTTGGCCCGTTTCACAAGTGACAAAGTAAGCAAACATAACGTCTGTCAACAGGGAATATGTGAAACATGGCGTCGACTCGGCATTTAATAAAAAAAAAAACAGCGACCAATTATTTTATCAGTTATTACATCGGCGGATATCGGCATGCTGGCTGATATCCAATATTTAAATTTTAAAGCCACTTTTGGGTGATACCCATTATGTGCCATTAATATCATGCATCCCTATTTTGTAGAGCTTACTGAATGAAAGCAACTGCCCTCTGCTACATTATGAAAACTAAAAACTACATCATGAGACAGAAAGAGAGTGACCGAAAATGATTAAGTTGTGGGCGATGAAACTGACCCAGAGCAGAGCTGTTGGTTTTTTAGTGGTCTATAATCTTTCAAAGCTGCAATTCAGATTAAAAAAAAAAAAAAAGACTTGGCAGCTACTCAAACCTTACAATATCACAATATTTTTGTTAGCCCATATTGCCCAAGTCTACCTGTTTGCCTTACAGAGCTGAAATTTAGCATTTAAATGAGCCTGATGAACAAACTTCAGCCATGGCCTTGGATGGACTTTTTGCTTGTTGGCCAACAAAGTTGGAAAATGAAGCATCATTACAACTTTTAGACTGTTAGCTCACAGCTGAGTCAGTTGAGCCTTTAGCTCAGTGTAAAGGGATTCTGTTTGACTTGAAGTTAACCAGATCCACCCCCTACCTAAACAAACAAGGCTACAGCACTCAGGCACTTACAAGGAAGGCATTATAAAAGTAAGCTCACTATATGGAAACTACAGCCCACGGCCAAAAGCAGGGGACAGGGGCAAAAATTGAGCTGACCAAAATAAAGTGAAGAATTTCGTCAACTGTCAAACCATCGACATAAATTGAATGTACATTTACTTCTTGAAACTGTTGACAGATCTTTCCAGCCAAATGACACAAAATGTACAGTAATTTCCTACATGCATGTAGTGATGTTAACATTTTTTATTTAATCTGCCAAGTCTTTGAGAACTACATTGAGATTTCTGCTGCAGATTCAACATAACTGAAATGACTGGAATTTTGTTACTGATGTTTAAAGTATTAATAAATAGATCCATTTCATTAAGTAAACAGCAACATTTCCCTCAAGAAAACAAAGTCATAGTTACGGGGCACGGTCAACAGTCCTTGCAGTCTCTTTTAAAACATAGATGAACAAGTTTTTGTCAATTAGCAAAGTACTTGTAACAATAATACAAGGGCAATAACAACAGTATAGCAGGAAAGCAAGGGTTTGAAATTATTGAGGTAATGTGAGTGTATGGAGGTACACAGACTCAGACACACTCCAACCAATAAGTACTGTAACTGGACAGGAAGCTCTCTCCAACCTGAATGAAAGGGCTCAGTCATGATGACTGAGAGAGGTAAGGGGCGCACACAAGTGAGAACTTCCACTCTCTCACACACACACACACACTCACACTCACACACACACAAAAAGCCTCTAGTAAAAATACCAACCATGTTTGAATTGAAAACAGTCACAATGACAATGTGAGCTGAAGGGTGTGTATCAATTATTGAATAATATCTCTATTATTATGCAGTATCTATTTTGTCATACAGAAATACATCCGTTGTATGTTCTCATTCATGGATGTATGTTATTAACTTTATTGGCCAAATTCCATATACATGCCTGCAAATTTGCAAAACAGAGACCCAGCCTTACTGTCTTTAAATCCTGTTTGACTTCCTGCCTGGACTCACTGAAATTTTGCACAAATCCTAAAGCTGTGTAAACCAGAGCATTGTGTACTGAATATAATTTGTATTCATTTTATTCTATTTATTTGTACTTACTTTCTGTTACTCTGTTCATCTTTTATTTTACACTTTCTTTGGATTTTGAGCCACCTCGTGCATGTTTTTGTCTGTAAATGAATTTTTTGCTACCTGTTGTAATTTGCATTTTGTAAATAAAGTCCATTAAAATTAAAAAAAAAAAAAAAAATCATCATGTTGCAGTGTTTGTTTTCCCAGTAGAAAAATATACCTCCAAATTGTAAAGAAATGTCACAAGAGACATGGATTTTAGATAACTTTATAATATTAATATATTTGCAGTTTTGTAGTCGTATTTTAAATTAAAGGTGGACAAAATAAATATTAAAACAATACTATGTAAAGTAACTAATAATTTTTAATCAGTTTGGTGAATTACAGACATACACCTGCAGAGACGACATGCACCTGCATGGAGCATTAACGTTAAACGAGCTGAGTGAACACATTATTGTCATGTCTGGCTAACGTGAATGTTTTACATCTCACCTAAGTTAACGTTAGCTCAAATTAAACTTTTTGTTTCACCCTTTCAAACCACCTCTACCTGATACCCTGCTGCCCCACTACTGCCCGGCACATGACGGCTAATATTCGTCGTTGAGCCCCCAGTAAGTTTTAATATATTTACTATAGTAAAATACAAATATTTGGTGGCATAGTTGCTGTGTTGCGCTAGCTAGCATTAACGTTAACATTAGCCGTTTGTCCGCTATAACGTTATTCCCTTTGCGTCTCTGTGTGGCAGGTTCCATGACAGCCACAAAAATAGAAAATTCGGCAGCATAAAAATAAAGAGGATAACGTTACTGTGGGAAATACACATCCACCTACCTCCGTGTCCTGCTCCAGAGTCAATTATTGGCTTGCAGCCACCCCACGACCCAGCTGAAAGAAATATTTTATTCGTGCTTTCTGCCTAATAATTGTGGCCAGAGGCTCCAGTTATTGGCCACCCCTTAGAGGAACTTGTCAGGCTGCACAGTAAACATCGCCGATATCAACGCAAAATCTCAACAAAAGTCCTCTGACGTTGACAGCAGGCTAACCTGAACTAATTTTAAAAATATCTGACGTTCTTCATTCATGTACCCTGACCTCAAATTTCCGCGCTTCCTCCGTTTTTTATCGCTATATAATATGAAATATGCACCGATGCTTCCTGGGACCGTTGGGATCATCAGACGCTCCAGCCACGCAACGGCGTAGCAATTAAATGACGTTGGGAAGAACCAATCATCTTTGTAGAAAAGGTCATGTGGGTTGTATTAGCCAATTATATGTGCGATACGTGTTGGAATGACATGTACACCAGCCAATGAGAAGATCTGCACCGCCCCCCAGGGTTGTGCTCCTGGACACAGGTTCATTTGGCGAGATTCTAGCAAGCCTTTGTAGATATGAAACAATGCAACGCTACTGCGGCTGCTGTAGTTGCTGCCATTGTTACATAATTTTGTTAATTATGGTTTGTGAAAACCTTTATTTATAAGAATTTATGTGAGGTTTTTTTTTATTATTTTGCACAAGCAACACTGTGAAATGACAAGGTACTTCTTCACACATAAATAGCATATATACTACACAAGGGTATCTAAGGTCAGAAAAAGGTCAAAACTACATATTGCAGGGATTTAATTGCTAGTAACCAAGACACATTAATTGGATTTTTTTTTTTTTTTTTATTGTCAGTTAGCAATTAATTATTTCTATCCCAGTATTACTGGACAAACATGAAAGTAAAATTGTGACCCTTATCCTCTGGACTACTTTTTTTCAGCGACATGAAGAGATAAAAGACCATAAACTGTGATAAGGAAGCATAAATTTATGATCATGGTCACAAACAGATCACAGCTATTGTGTAGTAATATTTAAAGAATTATTTCTATAAAGGCAAAATTCTGAGAACTTTGATATAACAGTTCTTGAACTGCAGCTCGTCTGACCACAAATACATAAAATGTTGCTTTTGTTTGAAATAGACACTGTCGATTATGTTTCACATTTACAAATAATAATTAAGAAATTACAAAGCAAACTGAATTTTCCTTCCTTTATTTCTTGGAAACATATTCACCCAATATGAAATCTTTCGTTTCATTGCTCACCTGTGAAACACAAGTTGTGTCTATATGTTAAAGGGCAAAAATGCAGTAAAGAATTACACATATACTACTGGAAAATGCAGGTAACAAAACCAATAAAACCAACAACCAACGCTTGTTAACCAAAACAGAGTGTAAAGCCGTTCATGCCGGTACGAGAAGTTTCCCAGCCATAAATCTCCTTATTTGGACGAGCTGAGTGCTTTTACTGTTAGAGCCATGATGTCAGCTTACTCAGAGGTGGGTGTACTCGAACACATCTGGGTGTGGTGTCTAGCAGACAAGGCTGTTTTTATATTTCTCACATCAGTGGTGAACAGTATGCTGAAAAAGGCGCTCACCCTAAGTTATTTTTCACATCAATGGTGCCCACTGAGCTGTGACACAGCACCTATATTTAGATTTGGGCTATAAACTCTCTGGCCTGCTGCCCATGCTTTACAAAGTTCAGTGTGAAACAACTGAGCCACATTTTTAATGAAATCAAGACTGACCCACGTCTGTTGCTGTGTGGAAAAATAACTCGGGTTATGTGTGACTTTCAATCATTCCGGAGCAGTGGTGGACTCAGGTGGGGAGCAGGGGGGGTGACTGCCCCCTGGTGCCCCAGTGTTAGAAAAAAAGCAGCGAAGGTGCCCTCTTGGATGCCCCTGTGGTAGAAAAAACATGTGAAGCGCTTTCTAGGGTGTCCTTACAGTGGACAAAAGGTGGTAAAGTGCACGCAGGTGCTCAACCACAAACAGTGAGCGCCCTTTTTACTATTTCCACTCCTGCCCATCAAACATCCTGAGTCCGGCAGTGTTTCCAAGAATTATTTAGGCTATTCTTGTCAGATTGTTCATTAGATTTTCCAAGGAAAACGGAATTTATAAGGAATCACATGAAATAAACACCTAATTGTTGAGGCGTCATCATATGTTTTTCTGTTCTGAAAATGATCTTGTGACCATCCAAGTCCTCCAAAGCCACGGGGCTTTAAAAAGCGACAAGCCCTTTTTACTTTTTTCACTCCTGCCCGTCAAACATCCTGAGTCCGGCAGCATTCCCAAGAATTATTTAGGCTATTCTAGTCAGACTGTTCATTAGATTTTCCGAGGAAAAGGGAATTTATAAGGAATCACATGAAATAAACGCCTAATTGTTGAGGCGTCATCGTATGTTTTTCTGTTCTGAAAATTATCTTGTGACCATCCAAGTCCTCCAAGGCCATGGGGCTTTAAAAAGCGACACATACACATTCTCTCCTCTTTAAAGACTTCATAAAAAGTTATGAGAGCATTTCATGTCAAACAAATACACTAACTTGGGTAGATTAGACCTTCACAAAGTACAAATTACACCCTAAGACCCCTTTAAAAACAATTGCTGGTCATTCTTGTATAGCAGTTTTTTTTTTTTTTGGTTTATCACGTTGAATCTTAACGAGTCTTAGCTTCCCAAATGCGAACATCCTCAAGTCATCAGCAGCTCTCTTCTCTATTTTAACCCCCTCAGCAGACCGTCTCTCATGCTATTTTTAATCTTACTTATGAAATCCACTCAGGCAGCATGCAACATACTTGTACTACAGCTTCGTTCACAAAAATTATTTTTCACTGACATGACAGGCAGTTTGCACTAAGCACGTACCAGCATGTTTAATTTCAGGTGGTGTGACAGACAACCGAGCAATAAACCTGCAATTTTTGATTAATAGATGAGGATAAAACACCACGTCAAAGTTTATGGCTGTCTTTTCCAAAAATGCAGAAGTGTGACCATATTGAAGATGAGATCATTTCAACAAAAGCACTGACTCAGTTATCCATTAGATCATTTTGTTGAGTTCGTATATCCGCCGAGTGATTTATTTTTGTGATTTGACATCATGAATTTAGGAACAGTACTGCACAATAAGCCATCACTGCTGTTAATGAGCAAGGATTTACAAAGACAAAAGTCTCAGCTTATTTCAAGCATTCTGAATATGAATTTAGTCATTAAAAAAAAAAATTATAACAGAAGAACATCGCTTGTATTAACTGCAACAATAAGACATCCTTTATTGTGCCTTTTTTTAATACACAGAACAGATTTACAAGCAGAAGAAAGTATGAAAACACTTGGATCCAACTAAAAATCAGTTAATGCAAAGATAGTAATATTCTGAAACAATCAAATGCCCAGTTTGTATAAGCTTTATTGAAAAAGAACAAAGCAAACAGTCAGGCAGAGCTGAGCAGTTTTGTGAACTTGTCTGAAAAGTGTCGTTTTTTGAGCGACGATACTCCAAAACCAAACTTTCAATCCTTCTATTCATAAATATTTACAAAAAAGGACATAATCAACAAACAACACATATACATAAAAAAAAAACAAAAAAACACGGTGACCATTCGCACAGTCACACCACAGTCTTATGGTGATTTTTTCCCAAAACTTTCTGTATTAGAAGAAAAACTCCACACTCACACAGTGTGTGGGGGAAGATGTTTTCTTGTATTCTTTTCCAACAGGCATCTAGTGTGTATTAGTACTACTGTAATTATTAACAAAGTCATGTTTCACTGACTGTATAGTACCTCATATGTCCATGTGAGGCTTGCAGCTGATGTCTGAGGGTAAAAAATAAGAAAATTACTGAAATTGTCCAGAATTGCATCATGCACATTGTAGGTCAGGATTCGGGTGGTGAAGGCTGGCTCAGCGCTCCGTTGCGGGTGCGGAGCTGTGACTGGGCGATGTCAGCCAAGGCGCTCTGGATCTTCTCCAGCAGCATATCGCCGCGGTAAACCACCTCCTCCAGACGAGCTGCTGCCTCATGGTTCTCCTCCTCCAGCTGTCGTAGACTGGCCGCCTGTGGAGAGGTCACAGATTTATTTACTATGAGAGGTGGCTGTGTTTCCTGTGTCTTTGTGCATCAAATGACTGATGTACGAATTAATTGCTTACTTACTAACTCAAAGTTTTGGTACAAGTACAAAAGAGTTACTCATTCCACTTACCATACTCAGTGTAAATATATGTTCACTGAATTTAATCTATTATTAGTCACCTGTTTCAACATTGTGTTGATTACCTTCTCTCATTGTAATGAAGTTACCACAGAGACTTCAGTTTGTGAGCAGCATGGGCGCCCTCTGCTGTGCCTATGCAGTCTTAGCAGGTTGCTCCTAACCTGAATGGCAGTCTGCATGTGTTGTCTCTGTGGTAGGTTGACTTTAAATAAGCTCAGTTAACATAAATGATAAACCTTGTTTCTAAGGGTAAACATGTGTTTTCTGTACGCTGAACGTTGATATGGCCATTTTAATTGTGAAGAAAAGTTTGTTGACATCATGTTACAGATGACTGTGCTAGCTTAATCTTTGCTCTGTATATAAGTCTTGTAGTGTAGCAAACAATTTAAATTTTTTTTTTAGCATTTTTGGGAAGTTTTGGCACAGTGAGACTGACTGTGAGGGACCTAACATCATTCTTGTATTACCTGAATGGAAAAAGCCAAAAGTGAAGGTGTGTGCCCATCATTTCTAACACAACTCAAGAGACAATAAACAGCTGTTACACAAACAAGCCTTTAGGTTCCTACAATCTTCCAAGAAAGCACATCTTACAAAGAAAAAAAAATCTGTGTTCAAAAGTACACAGGAAGATACAGTCCAAATAGAAATCAGTCATTCACCCACATCAGTTTTGTATTATTTTTTACCTGGTTACCATGCAGGAATCATTTTAATAGAACCTTATGTTTTTAGGAATGGGTTAAGCACATAAATTAGCAGCAATTTTCTTTTCTTTCCCACTTAAGACAAAAAAAGGAATTAAATTATTGACCAATTGAATTTCAGAACAAAAGAGAAACTCTCATTTGCCTTTCAACAACAGCAATGCATTTTTAAAATCTACACTGACTTACAAAAGATTACTTTTCTTTAAATAATCACAGAATAAGTTATGTACAACTATTCTGTAAACACCGCATGGGATTCTGTGGGTTAATCTGTAACTACAATGTGTCTTAAAGTTGCTTGTCAATGTGCTGACCTGCAGAGCTGCTGTGGACTCCTCGCTGGGAAGAGAGTCGATCAGTACATCCACATCTTTAGCTGTTCTGGCGATTAAGGCGGCAAATAGCTGGGCGTATTCTATATAGAGAAAAGAATTTTGAATTCTGGTGTTATAACAGATCATCTTTCTCTATCCTGTAAGTTACTGGCAGACATATAATATTAAGTGAGAAAGATAAACAGCTTGTGACAAGATGACACCATAAGATATGCTGACAGACATTTAAAGCTTAATTTAAAAACCTCAATAGAAGCTTTCAGTGTCAAAAAGTGACATTTAGATCCCTGCTCTAATTTGTAGAAATCAGTGACAAATTCATGAGCCTTTATTCTTGTTAGCCCTATGAAATCATCAGTTATTGTTCATTTCTTATGACTTAAAAAATTATGTTGTTGCAAGTGATGCCAGTGGATTTGCACTGTATATCATCAATAACATAAAACAGAAATATGACATGACGTTACTGAATGAGCAGATGGAAAAGAAAAAACAAACATATGGATTATAGTTTTAAAATGAAAATAAATGAACCACCTTCGGTTGGGTTTGCTGGTTGATCTTTGTTGATTGCCGTCTGGATGTTACTGAAGGAGGCAGGAGGCGCACACTGTTGCAGGACCCCGATGGCATTACAAAACTGGTCCGCAAGCTAGACACACAAAACAACACCATTTACATGAATCTTTCCTTCAAACAGATAATTAGTTAATGAGTCACTTCAGATTTAAAATGTTATTACACTGCATACTGTAGTAAATGTTTATGTGTGCAATGTAACGTGTGATATGGGGCCCTGTTCATTAACGCTAGCAAACGTAATCCAGCGATGTTACAAATGTTTACAAGTTAACGTTACTAAACGAATGAGGTTACTACTTCACAATAGATGCCAGATACGTTTAACTTAACTAGTAAATAGTTAGTTAATTTTTCGTTCGTTTTCATTAAAAAACTGTAAAATTTCTCTTACCGAATTGACAGCGTCTTGGAGTTGCGTTAGCCTGTCCGCCATATTTTCTGTATTCTCACGAAGTCAGGATGTCGCGAGAATGTGTTGATATGACAAAACCTCGCGGGATTAGAACGGTATCTTGGAAGCTCTAGTTTGTATGGTGGCGTCTAGGGTTAGCTGTTGCTACACAAATCCTCCTAAGGCAGAGTTTACAGCGACGAATAGTTTA
>JAPXVT010000016.1:4687996-4699923 GCA_029823135.1 Acanthurus reversus | reverse complement strand
CATTTGACTCTGGGAAATTGAAATGAGCATTTTTAGCGTTTACTGACATTTAATGGGATAAACAATTAATCGATTAATAGTAAAAATAATTGGCAGATTAATCGATCATGAAAATAATTGCTATTTGCAGCCCTATTGTTGACCTCTTTAACTCAGGGAACAAGTGAATGACGGCCAGGCTTTGAAGAAATGAAGTTCTCAGCCCATTGACACACTTCTGAGCTTTTAATTCTAAATAGATACAGGAAGTGCTGAGCTTGCATTAACAGTGTGATGCAATAACTTAAACAGGAAAAACAAAAGAGTATCCAGCCTCGCACTACAATATAACTTATTTTACTTGTCAAGCAGCGGCCCCAGTCATTAGGTTTAGAAAATACAACAAGTATCAAATCGGCAAGTACAGAAACTCTGATGTTACTAATTTTTTGCATATCAATTACTCACCGTTAGATGTCTTGAATTGAAAAATATATTTTTTCCCTTCCAGTGTAATTCCAAAGTCAACAGATTTTTTTTCCAAACATGCAAACCACTCACTTCAGTCTGTGAAGATTCAGTTTCAAAACATCAAAACCATCTAAAACATCCATCCAAAAATCTCAAAAGCGTCATGTGGTATAATCCAAGTCTTCCTTATCATGTCGTAGGCTCAATATTTTCTAAAAAGAGAGGCTGGTCTTATCATTCAAGCTCAAGAACTTCTAATGTGTGCACTTGGTTGGCACTTGACCGGAAACCTTGTACAGGATGTGTTGGATTTAGTAGCTTTTTAACCGAAGTGTTTTGGAAGTATCGAGCCTATGACATGATAAAGAAGGCTTAGATTATACAACACAAAGCTTTTAAGATTTTTGGATGGATGTTTTTTAAATGGTTTTGGTGTTTTGAAACTCTATCACTATAGACTGCCAGCAAAAACAGCTACATTTTTTGGAAAGAAATCCGTTTACTGTGAAATAATGCAGGAAGGTAAAATATATTCTTCACTTCAAGACGTCTAAGAGTGAGTAATTGGCGCACAGAAAATAGTTTTGTGGTGAAATATCACTTTAATCACGGTAAATGATTTATAATAATGTTTCTTTCTTTTTAAAATGTTTAGGAAAGATATCAACGAGGCTTTTCTTCACCATCACTGGCTTGGCTGGTCTGTTTGTCTGCTTCTTCGGCCATCGATTCTTCAAATGCGGTGAGTAGTTTGTGGTGACCTTGCTCTGTGCTGTACATCTTTAGTTTAGTCCACAGAGACAAAGTTCCCCTCATGATACTAAACCAGAGTGAATTCAGATTTTTGTGATTGTAACTGTACTTGTTGGGGGTGGAGTTAATATTTCTTCCACATAGATTAAATCCATCATGTAAAGGAAACATGGAGGCAGCTGTTGAATCTATAAAGGAAGGGTTTGAAGTTCATTTTATCTGTGTGAATGGTATTTATAAAACAGTTTGCTCTTGATCTTGTATTCATGTTAATTATATGAGGTCCATGCACTCTAGTTCAGAGATGTCACTTCAAGTGGAAGAATCACATTTGTTTAAGATTCAAAACTAAAACGGTCATGCCGTCTATATTTAGCCTTCTTCAGTCACAGTTCACTAAAGGGTCAGTGTAATGGATAAGAGGGGATCGGAGGTCATGTTTGCAAGTCCTGACCTCTTCAGAAGAACTTAAAAAAGACTCAAACAGAAGCAGAGCTCTGCTGTGTTCATGAAACAGTATCACAAAGACCTGTGGATACCTGTGTGGATTCCAGTTACACGTGTTTGCAGAATCATCATCAGAAACTGAACTTGCTGGGTGCGGCGCTGGCCTGCCTCTCATGTGGTCTTCCTCACATGTGATGCAGAAATGTATTTGTTCCAAGCTGACCCATGACTGTGATCTGCTGCCAGCAGAGCTGATGGATCTGAAAGTGACAGCGTTAGAAGACCAATAAAGTTTGTTTTCCTTTGAAGAAGAATTTTGTTTTTATGCTGGAGCAGTTGAACTCATCGACTTCCGTAGCCGTTTTTTCAGGAGCAGTATCAGTTTTTTTGTGTGCAGTGATCAGGTTGACTTGGTTCTATGATGGAATAAATGCAACGTGTAAAGTAACTGTCTTTCATCCTTCTTTTTTGTTTCTGTCTCTGTCATTCAGAGTTGTTTTGCATGGGATTTAGCTTTTCGACGTTTTTCTTCTTCGTGCTGATCACAAGGACCACGGACTTGGACTATAACAGTGAGTTTTCTTTTTGTTCACATGATTAAAACTGTTTGCAGAATTTAAAAATGTCGAGGCAGTGCGCGCTACATTTCTGTCTTTCTCTCTGCAGTTCGTCTGGCCGTGTCAGCAGTGATCGGGGTGGTGGGCGGGGTCCTCCTGGTGATGAGTTGGTGGCGTTTCGGCTCGGTCATGGCTTGCATCATCGTGGTTGGACTGATGCTCGGCTTCCTCATCGCCTCCACTGTCCTCTTCACTCCTCTTGGTAGGAAGGAACTGTCTGGTTCTCCAGTGTGATCCTTGTCAATCTTTTTTTTTAACGGTTTCAGTATCTGAACTTCTGTAGGAAACAGCCAGTCCTGTTCAAGATAAAAACAACTGTGCACGTAATAAACCTTCAACATGTTTCATGTGTGTTTTCAGGTGACCTTGATATGTTCAGGCGTTCAGATGCAGTTTTCTGGGTGACATTCTGTAGCATCATGATCATTGTCCCGCTCTTCTTCGTGCGTTGGCCCCGAGAGGTAACAGATTGAACACTTCAACCGGCTCACTTTATAATGCACAGCACTGAAACTCCTTACTTTGGTGTCCTCTAGTGGTAGGATTTAGAATGTTTCTACATGTGGTAACTTAAATTAAGTTATGATATTATGATTCATAAATATTTAAAAATACATTTTAAGAATGATCGCACAGTGATGGAACTTCACATCACAAAACTGACCAAAATACATCACTAGATGGTCACATGTAGACTGCATGTCTCATTCATGGCTCTAATGGCATTTTCAGCTATTTAAGAACAGTGTGAAAATGCGGATTTGCTTTCTTTGCTGCGAGTCTGTGCAGTAAATACCAAGCTGTAGCCAGGAGACGCTTAGCTTAGCTTAGCTTAGCTTAGCATAGCTTAGCTTAGTTTAGCTTAGCTTAGCTTAGCTTAGCTTGGTTTAGCATAAAGACTGGAAACAGAGGTAAACAGCTAGCCTGATTCTGTCTGCTGGTTAAAAATAGTCCCAACAGCATCAACTCTAAAGTTCCAAAAGTACTTGTTATGTTGTTTGTATAATTTATGCACAAACAGAAAAAAAAAGTTGTTGTTTAAGGGGAGTTGCTTGCTGTGACAACCTTACAGGTGCAACAAGACTCCACAAAGTGCACTGCACCTGCCAAAATAAAGTTCAAATGCTTTTCTTTGCGAACATTTCTCAGCTAGTTGTGTCCTGGCTCCCAAATTTAAAGCGTAATTTACCCAAGGAAGATAAAATTCCCCGAATCGTTTTTACATTACGTAGTATTGCTCCTTTAAGTAATATTAGCTTTTTTAAGTATTTTGATTCATTATTCATTGCGAAAATGCAGAAAGAAAATTCAACAAATGGTCTCATTTTAAAATATTTGCCTTTCTGTATTTCAGTATTTTGTTGTGTTTCTGTGACAATCCTCTACAGCCACATAAAATGAGTTTCTCATTCAGTTTCACTCAGAGCGATGTTTTTTTTTTGATCGTTTGTTTCTTTATTATCAGGGAAACATCATCTCGTGTGGCATCATCGGTGCTTATGCTGTTATTCTGGCCGTCAACGCCTACGTGTACACCAGCCTCTCCTACATCACGCTGAACATCCTCAAACGCTTCCTCAACAACAACTTCAGCTCAGTGTTCACTGGTGTGCCCTTCCAAACCATCGGTGAGTTCACCGCTGAAATCAGAATCAGTAACGCTGTCAAACTCAAAGCGTTTAGTCTCATCTCGTTACGGTTTTGTCTCTTTGTCTTTCCTTCCCCTTCTTTAGACTACGCCATGATCACAGTGTGGGTGGTGTTCAGCGTCGGCGGCATCATCCTGCAGCTGTACCGCGAGCGCTCCCGACCCTTCTTCCCGCCCAGCCCGTACCTCATGTGGCAGCAGGAGCGCGAACGCCGCAAGACCAACGTCCTCGACCCGAGCCACCACTTCCCCTCGCTGCCTAACCGCCTCCTGTCCAGAGTGCGGCAGTTTGCCAGGCGGACGGAGCCGGTTGGAGAACACACACCGCTGCTCCTGTAAATCCCAGAAGCCATTGCTGCCTCTGTCTAAAAGTGGATTACTGCATGTAGAGTCGGGGTCTGAACCAGAGAGGAAAAGATCCTCGTGATGCATTTTTAACCAGTGAAGGCTCAGACTGCCAAGTTACAGTGAAGCCCGGGAGCTTTTGTTGATCAGGAAGAATGTTTTTCCTGACAGCTGGTGATGGAGAGACGGTCTCAGAAATGCAGCCGAAATGACCCCAAGTGGGATTATATCACTGACACTCTTCAGGTGTTTTTTTGTTTTTATAGACTGACTTTTTTCCCCCTAAATGTCACTTTTATTGAACACTTCAATGACATTTTAACAATCACTGAAACCAGTCAAGAAGAACTAAAGAACTGTCTTGGAATGATTTTTTTATTTACTAAAATGTCGCTGCTGATGCTTTGTGCTGTCTGTTGCTTCAGCTTTTCTTTTTTTTTTACTGTTTGCACTAAAGTCACAAGCCACTAAAAGTTTTCAAAAGGAGGCATTTTACCTGCAGAGATTAGAATTTATGCAACACCATGTTAAATATCAAAATTTTGTCTAAAAACATGCATTTAGACCTTCATGTTTTCGTATTTTGGTTTGAAACTAAATATTTAGAAGAGACCTTCTGTAAAAACACAGTGTACCTTAAAGTTTATTTAAAACTTCAAACACCAGATTCTCTTAAATGTAACAGATAAAGTTTCTGTGAGGATTTTGTGCTTTTGGTTAAACTCTAAATTAGCCATTTATCCCTGAAGGTTTTGCTTCAGTCAACATGATGGTGCCATGCAGGTCAGTAAACTGAGGATGCAGATCACAAAAGATCACAATAAACAAAAACCAAGTAAATAAATAAGATAGCACAATTTTTCAGTTTTAAATTTTACACAAGAAAGAAAAAAGCATAAATTGTTTTATCTCTCTTCGCTGCAGGCAGATGTTTTAATCTCTTGTTAACTTGTTTGTTATTGATTGGACCACAGTGGCCATTCTTTTGTAATTTGCACACTGGATTTTAATATATATTTGATTCTGCTGGCTGTAAATGGTGCTGATTGATCATGTCTTAATCTGTGAATCTGTTGAAACTTGTTTGTTACACTCAGTTTTCAGACTGCGGTGCTCTGAGACAACTAATGGCCCCTTCGATTTCCTTTTCTTGGCCTGTAAATGTCTGTCAGTATTTTATTGAGCTACTGAACTGAACTCATTTGCCTCAGTAAAAAAAAACAGTATGCAGACATGTTTCTATAGAATGGGGTCAGTTGTGTTTGTGATTTAACGTGTTTTGGTATTCAATAAATACCCTCAGAAAAAACTTGTCTTTTCTTTCCTTGGGTTATGTTTTAATGTGAATAGTATAAACTCACATATCTGCACTTTCAAAGGTATTTAGAGTTGCTTCACAGTATTTATTAAAATAGCAAAAAAATAATGTGGAAATAAAAAAGTATAGATATATTAAAGAGGGCTACTTTAGAAAGAACAGCAAATTTATATTCTTTATCCAATGTGTTCTTAATCTATATTTTCTTTAATCCTGCAACAGAGATGATCAGGTTTTTGTTTTTTTTCTGCAGGTGTGCAGCAGAAACAGCCTGTGGACAAAACACTGACATCCTTTTAAAATTATTATGGCACGCCTGTGACAGCAATTGCTTTATCCATGTCAGACACATAAAAACAGAGTATGTTTTTGCTCCCAGATCATTTTAAATCATAAATTCACTCCATTGAAGTTCTGGTTTTGGTCTCTACCAACTCCTGAGGATAATTTTTGTTTGTATGATTTCCAGTAGAAAACAATCCCTGAATTCCTTGAGTAAAGAATAACTTTGGGTTTTAAAGATTTCTCTGAAAGGAGAAGAAGAAGAAGAAGAAGAAGAAAGAAATTCCAAATTTAAAAAAATCAACAATTAATTAACAATAAGTTACTGATGACTCAGAGGAAAAAACAAAACAAAACATAACCTAACCACTGGATGGTAAAAACAAAATAAAAGGAAATCATCAGCACTCAGCAATGAGCATTCTAGACTGTTTTTTGATGCACAACAGACAAAAACAGACGTGTTTCAGCCCAAGGCTTTGTCTGATGTGCATCAATAAACAGTCTTCAACACTTATTGTTGAGGCCTGATGACATCTTTTCACTTTTAAGATTTTCGGTCTGCACCCAATTCGCTAAGCATGTTTTGAGTGAGCACACCACTCAAACGGGCCTTGTTGGACTTGCAGCGAGTGTCCTGTTTCTCAGTAGTTTCTTAGCTCCACTAGATGGCGCCCTTTAGTGAAGAGTGTTTGATTCTTTGGGCTTTTCTTAGAACTGGAAAACTTCTAACTAAAAACTTTTCAAATGCACAAAGCAGTTTATATAACTTCACTTTAATCACATATTTATTACATGTGCCACCTATTGGTTAGCTGGCTCATTACTCCTCTTTTCCAGAGCAAACTCGTGATGTTGTTTGTTCTTGACACACTGTGGGTAATTTCTTGTTGTTGTTGTTGTTGTTGTTGTTGTTGTTTTTGGCTTCTTCGTAGAAACAGTCTTTTTCTGCCCTAGTCTCACTTTCAGAGAACTGTGCACAGTTTCATGCAAATTATCATTATTTGAAGTTACAGTATGTGTATGTGTTTAGGTCCTATATATTTGTGTTTATACAGTAAGTATGCACTACTATGATAAGACACCTGCTGCTACTAATGTCTATGTTTTATTTACTAATTGCCTTGTTTGTGTAGAACCACACAGATGCTTCATCAGCAGTACTACCAAACCTATAATAAAGAAGCCAGGCCAATTACCAGAGTGTTCAGTTTTGTGTTCTGACCAACACTCAGTGACGAGCATCAAACATCCTCCAACCAAAGACAGAGTTTAAGTTACCAGTTACAAAAACTGTAAAAGTCATTTAAGTCCAGTATGTTCTGCCCTCTAACTGACACCACAGGTGAAAGGTAAGTGAACATTATCAGTGAACATTATTTTAGCAGTTAACCACTGTGTCACAGTTTGATTATTAACTGTCTTGCAGATTTAATCAGGTTCCACCAAGATTTGAACTTGGATCACTGGATTCAAAGTCCAGCGTGCTGACCATTACACCATGGAACCACCTCATACATTCATCAGTGTTAATTTGTTAGTATTAAAATATTCTTTTACTATTATGTAAAGCAGGATTTAACAGACAAAACCTAAGTCACCACAAGCCAACAGAAGCAAACCAGGCACAGCTGATGCTGAGTGTCACACTGTAGGAAAATCACCTAATTTCACCTGATTTGATCAGAATCATCACACTGATAAAGCTGAACTTATTTTAAGGATGAGTTCATATGATATTCAGTATCGGCATCAGTTCAATATTGGACAAAGCTGGGTATCGGAGAGGAGAAAATGTAAAATCTGATCTGATTTATCAGCCTGAACTCTCCCAGAAATGTTTGACTCAACTATGTACAACATGCTGTAAAGAGAGATGTCAGCACAAGACAGACCAGCAGCATGTGTCACATGACTAATTTAAATGGCAAGGTTAAGCAAAGTGCTTCCATACACATGTATTATCTATAGCTTTGTTGTGTGGGAGAGGGGAAAAGGCTGTATCTCAATGTTGTCTCATCGGCAACAAACATGAAAAAGTGGTATTGAGCCATTCCCAGTTTATTTTGAATAAGTGGTTCTGCTCAGTGTCATGGCCAAACATGAGCTAATTTAGGCTTTTGTGTGCTCACATCACACATTTCAGTAGTAATTAATATCAGCATTAAACACTTTATTGATTTTCCAAGGGAAATTTATCAACAGTTAAAGTGACAGCACATTTTGCAGCTAATCCAAGAAGGTGTTAAAAGAGTTTATTTAACTTAAGAAGCAGAAGGATTTCAAATGCAAAGTACCCATAATTAAGAGATACATAATTTTTAGTAGACAGGGAGGATATGAAAAAATTTAATTAAGTGTGAGAGTAGTCTTAAGTCTGTCTAAAACCAGAGCACTTAAAGTGCTGAACTGACAGATTAACAGAGTCAACAGCAACCAGCAAACTTTTTACTGTATTTTTAGCATTAGATGCTCCATTAGGTCCCTGCTGATGGAGTAAACTTACTTTAAGATGTTGTATTATGAATCAGGGCGGTTTTCTAGAGATGATAGATGGTTGTGATGAGAACAGGGGTTTGGCTGCTGTTGTCGTTGAGGCTAAGAGATTTAAACAAATGTTTGCCATACATCACCTCCTGAATTAATGTGAAAATATATTAAGCAAAAATAGCATTAATACATTTTCTGGTGTCAGCACTTAAAATGAAACTGACAAAGGCCTGATCGATATGAGATTTTGGGTCTGATGCCAATAACCATAATTGTGGGCAACAAAAATCTGATGTCCAATATATATTGGCTGATATTGTATGTATATACTATCCGTTGAGAGTAGTTATCATGCACTGTTACAAAGACATGTAATGAAGGCAGAATATCTTACATCAAAACAAACTTCAATTCCAAACTTCAGTGCACTGAAGAGTCAACACTTCACTGTTTAGTTATTAAGTAATGAGCTGCAAACTATGTAATTACCCCATTTTAAATCACTAGTACAAGCATTTTTTCCAGCCATAAAAAACAGTTGTAATATGGGCGCATATTGGTGAACCAAATTACAGTACCGATATATCTGCAATTTTCCCATAATCGGCCAATATTATCTGCCAACCGATATATCGGTTGGACGTATCTAATTTGATAGTACAGACAACAAAAAATATTGGCTCCCATCTGCCAAAAAACACCTTCATCCCCTCATTTACACACTGTCACATGCAAATAACAAGAAGTTTGTGCTTTTAAGCTAAACATCATCTCAGCAATGTGAGCACAGGGGTGTCTGTTTTATCCCATCCAGGGTTGGGGTGCATGTTTAAGCTCTGCCGAGAGGCATTCAGCCAGTGTGAACCTCCAACGCTCAGCGCGCTGCAATCAGGCTGCACATCTGCTGAACTGTGTGTTTGCATATCTGTATGCATTTTTTTAATCATATGTGGGTGTGTGCGTGGCAAACAGAGTGACTCATGCCAGATAAGCATGTCAGACCTGCAGGTTTACTTCATGTGGCCTGTTGCCCCATTATAGCTGCAGCAACATAAATTCCTGAGATCTCCAGCAGCCTGAGGTCATCAACCAAGATAGCAGACCAGCAGGATAAGAGTTGAGGGAGAGAAACCACAGGACTGGTTTCTATTTAATTCTGCTTACACAACCCGACCTGTGCAAAAAATGCAAATTTTCTCATTGCTCTTTGTAAATGTCACCGCCCTGTGGGACAGCACAGTGTTTTTTTATAGTTAGTGTTTTGTCAACACCGAGTAGATAATTTAAAAGAGGAGCAGAAAAGGTAGTTAGTAAAAAAAAAAAGAAAAAAGAAAAATTAAATAAAATTCAGGAATAAAACATGAATGTGCAATGTTTTTGGATAGAGCAGAGACAAGGATAAAAGGAAAAAAAAATCAGAGTCTTGTTTCAAATGAAGCTGAGGCTTGAACGGGGACTCAAATCTAAAAAGATATTTGGAAAAAAAATCTTGGCTCCACTGTTGTCAGTGACAGTGGTACTGGCTGAAGTTTGGTTATGACATGCGTAATGGAGGGAGGTAATAAGCTTGACCAGATGGCTTTGATTTTTCACTTTGATGAGGGAACATCATCGTTGCAATGAAATGACAAGGGTCCCAATGAAGGCAGCATCTCATCGTCCCTGTCAAAGGAAATCTATAAACCAGTGACAGTTAAAGTGTAAATGAAAATGTGATGTTGAACGATTGAAGCAGTGTGTGTGCTGCAGTATGTGTGGATTTAGAGTGTCTGATATCCAAAAAGGAGGCGACTATTTCTTGATCAAGGACACTTTAGCTGATTGTGGCCACTCAGCAGATGTTATAGCACTTAAACAAACCTGTCACATTTACGTTATAATAACCGCAGCACTGGCCTGGTGCCTGCTGTCAGCTTTGTCATGCACCATCAGAAAATCAATAAAGCAGTAACATATGAGAACGGAAATGGTTTTAGACTACAACCACGACATCTCTCAGGGGTGTTTGCAGTGTTTTGAACGTTTTTACAGGAGTGTCAAACATTTTACCAGGAATACAGGCTTTGGCTTTTAATTCAATCAGGTTTTCTCAGGCCTGACACCAACAAATAATCTGCAAAAATATGGCTGCTTGCTGCAGGTGATCGCAACAGAGGAAATCAATTAACTGTAAAATGCAAAACTTTAATGAGATGGTGCTTTTCCACTGCAGACATGATTGGAGTTGTGATTCTAGGAAACAGCTTGGGGCCCTCTGTATTTCCTTTCAGTTATCAGTGTTAGCAACAAGTGAAAACTTGGACCAATTTGGAAAGTTGATGTTTTGACAGTGGAGTGCTTTCAACAAGGGATGGAACAGCAGAGAGTGTTTTTCCACAGATATATTTACTAGGACTGGGTATTGGCAAGGTCTTCACGATACAATGTATCACGATACCTTGTGATATGATGCATATTGTGATATATTGCGATATTCCAGAGTTCACTGAAAATGTAAAAACAGAGTGGAAATACAAGTTGCTGTGTATGATCTGTTAGGCTTAATATGTCACATCACATTATATTGATAATTCAGTGGACAAATTGAGTCAAAGCAATTTAATTCAGTAATTCCTTTCCACTTTATTTTGCTGTTGGCAAATTGCCAAACACTGATGTAGCTGCCATAACATCAAAATGAAAAATGCAATTTAAATGCACTCTTGGAGATTTTCCCCAAAAATATTTTCCAGATTTTTATTATTGTATTTATTTATTAGTTGTTGTTTTTTTAATTATCGTGATAATATTGTGTATCGGAATTATTTTGGACCACAATAATAGTGACATGAAATTTTCCAATCATCCCACCCCTACATCCAGTAAGTAGTTCCCTGGCACATATTTTCTGAAAATAATCAATTTATTGAAATCTTTAGATTTATTCCTGCACCATTTCTGTACCTGAACGCTAAAAACGAACTTGAGGGATTTAGTTTTTGACTTCATTTTTAGGCCATTGAATCTCAATGAACAGATTTTTAAGAAAGTTAAATGCAAAAGCGGTCAAGATAACCACCAAAAAGACTTGGGCCTACGTTTCCCACAATGCAACTCAAAAGCATCTCTTTGCTACACCATCTCTGCCAGCTAAGTGTTCACTTCAGTCAAACTTCTGTACCACTAAACTTTCAGTCATAAGTTTACAGTCGTCAGGGCCAAGATGAGGTAACCCTGATGACATCACTGCAGCATCAGTGTTATTTTCTCAACAAAGCTCCGCCAGAGCCACAGACGACATAAATTGGTGAAATTCTCCTTTAATACATCCCAATACCAGACAGTTTTCAAAGATACAGAATATCGTGAAAAAAATCATAAACATTCAGTTTAAATAATCACTATCAGCCTTCAGAGCCTCCATTATCTGTCCAACCCTCCTTTTAGCGCACACACTAACCTTCAACACATGTTTTGCAGTATTCAGCACATGTGTGTATCCTGTACAGATGTGTGTCTCCAGGGCTGAGTTGCCCCCCCACCACTCCAGCCACCCCCCATCTGCTGTTGTGCTGGCTGCAGCGACTGGCTGCCTGTC
>JAPXVT010000016.1:4624654-4640593 GCA_029823135.1 Acanthurus reversus | reverse complement strand
TGCTTGATTTTCCAAGAAAACACTTCCAAAACTGACTCAAAAAGAGGTAAAAAATCCATAAGTAAACCAATAATTACAGAGGAAACATAATAGGTCATCAAAATTCAACCAACCCTCCCCCTACAAAATACATTTTTAATGAAGATAACTGAGTAAAGATAATGGAACAGTAGCAATTACAAAAGCACAATTGTAAAATTCCACATTTTGTGTTTGTGTGCATTACATATATCTCATTTCTCCCTATGTTACAATGAATACATGTATTATCACTGTAAAATAGACCTACAAGTAACTTCGACTATTTTGAAGAAGAATTAATAAGTTGGAAGGACACTTAAAATGTGGCAGTGACTGTACCAGACTAAACAGTGAACAAATAAGATTGCATCACGTCCCGATTCACTTCAGTGACCTGTAATTAATCAATTTAACACTGATCACTGACATTATTAGTTATTTATAGTTAATTATGTCTCCTTGTCACTTCAGCTTAGCAACTAGAAGAAACTGTACAAATCCATTAAAACTGAAAGGCATAAACAATGCTCTACAGTAGACTATTAATGACAGATTTGTGCTTTAAGAACCATTGTTGGCTATTTGGTAGGCTTAATACAGGTAGGCCTATAGGCTAAGTAGATTGTTATTATTATGTAGTCATGAAAGATACACAATGTTGATTTTTTTTTTTTTTTGGCTGAGCTTTGACTGTTTTCCTTTCTTGTAACTGGAATCACAAACTAGCTACAGTTACAACTTCTGTGATATGTGGCACTGGCCTGTTGGTTAATGGTCCACACTTGTCCATGTAAAAATAAACAGATTTAATGTGATGCAAAATGTATTTGTAATGTGTTTAATTCATTCATTTCAGCCTGTACAACGTTAAGCACAAGTTCTATACTGAGACTTTTTAAATTATATTGCCAAGTGTACTGCAATGCATCACTTCCTTCTATATTAGGATCACACACAACCACCCACAGTGCCCTCCCCTAATCTCCCAGCATGCATCTTGCTCCAAATGTGACTGTATCCAGTTTAAAATCTCAACTGATCCCTCCAAGTACAATATGTTCCTAACGCAGTGAGGTGAGTCCATCCTCATTATTTAGACATGATGCCTAACTGCCACAAGATGGAGCCATTTTCCACCAAATAATTCAACAGTACCTCAGAGATAAACCCCAGGCAGGAACCCACAGGGAGTGGGGAGGTGTAAGGACGTTACCAGCAGTTAACGTCCCACTGGGATCTTTTGTCTGGGTGCTTGGGGGCAGCTTGAGCTTACTGGCCCCATTTGCGCCATATGCCACAAGAGGCCTTGCTGTCACATCGGATGAGGACCTCTGTGTGATGGCATAACTGACCGTGCAGCTTTCAAGTGCACATTCACAGTCACTGCACACCATTCATCACTGTTTACATGCAGTTTAAATGGGTGGCAGCAACAATGTCAAGGACAGAACTGAAGTACAATCTGCTTGTTTCCAAATTTCTTAATTTGTACCTTTACTGCATTAGTTCATCATGTAATTTGATGACTGTCGATGTTCTTTAATATTTACGTTTTGGTGCATTAATAAATGTCTTTGGAGGCATGTAAATTTGACACAAAGTAATGCCTTTGGCACCTGTTGAACACAAGCTTATTTAGTTTTCATCTATGATCCCTTCTACACTACAATTGTTGAATTTAGTGCCTTCTGTTGATCTATTTCAGCTTATGTATGATCAGACTGCCCTGAATTGTGGCCTTAGTCTAAAACTTAAAATCTCATCATGAAAACAGGAACAATTCCAACATTTACATGTTTTGCTCTACAATGCAAACCTAATTCCACTGTGCCCAGTGTCTCATTATGGTGCACCCATGTACTTGGTGTCTTGCTATAGGCAACATCATCCTTCCATCACATCAATATTACACAGCGAGACCAACCAGAAAATCTCTAGAATGTGTCAAAAAGTTTAAATGTAGCCTTCTTGCTGGAAGAATGTAATCTACAAACCGGATTACTGCAGATATTTTGAATTAAATCAGACTGCTAGGCTTACACCGTATGCCTGCTACAGGATATGCCTTTATGCACATGAATAACTAACGTTAAACTATTTCATAGCAAAGCCTTCAGGGCACACCAGGGTTTTACTTCATTCTATGCAACCAAAAACGAACGCAGTTGAAGTAATATTTGTGTTTATTTGGATGTATATTAGCAAATCTATCAGTAATGAATTGACTGTAGGCCTAATATAGAGTTAATGCGAAGCTATGACTGTACAAAACAGCAACGACTAAATTAACGCTTTCTGTTTGACAGTTCAGTTATATTTACGAGTTTGACAGCCTAGACAGTTAAAACTGGTCTTAAACTCAGACAACTTCAACCTTAAAAGCGTCACAAATTAATATATAATATACAGTACATACAGTAACGTTAGCTTAACTAACGTTACACCGATAAAGTCTGTAAGATATGACTTTAGCGTAGAGACCAGCGGTACAGGGTAACAAATTCGCTTTACTGACTGAAAATAAAGTGTATTGTTGTTTACAACGGAAACTGAATAAAACGTAAAACATAACAAACGACTAGAAATAAAACAGCGAAGGTAATGTTAACGTTATGCAAATGCTGCGGCTAACTAGCTCGTTAGCTACAACGCCCGCGTGCCTGAAAGCTTAACTATACGCTAATAGCAACCTAAATCAGTTTGGCAGGTGAAAACTGCCCAACGGGATCGGTGTAACGTACTGCTAAAAGACGACAGCTGTAAAATAATCTTTGCTCTGAGACTTTCTTTGTGAGCTGCTGGCTCTCAGGTGTATCCTTGTTAGCAATATTAACTGTTAATTATGGACTGGAATCTGACGTGCTAATGCAAAAGGTCGGTAAGGTACAGCTAGCGCCAAAGCGTTTCGCCTACACCACAGACTTCTTCGACACAGCGTGGTGAATATTGCCAAATAAACACAGAGAATTTTAGATAAATTATTTGCTAACTTGACACGTCTGCCGGTTATCGGATTAGCACAAACGGCTCAGAACACGTTCGTGGTAGCGTTAATTTCGCTTAGTTAGCTAATGTTTGCTAAGCTAACGAGCTAACGTTAGCGGACGACCGACTTAGTCCCCAATTCGGTTGACGAGTGGGGAGTCCAAACAGGCGTGAGGTGAACTCGGGTGTGCCGCAGTTTGTTTGCAAAGAAGAGCAGTATTTTGAAAACCACACGCAAGGACACGCACTTTTCAGCTGTCTAGTGTCAATTCCTCAAAATGGGGTCTGCTAACGTACGTCTCCGCCATTTTGTGACAGGTTTTTCATTGAGCAAAGGGGTACGTGTAATGGTTGAATGTAACCCCATCAAGAAGATATCCGTTTGGCAGTTACAGGGAGAAGGGATCAGGAGTAATTTTCAACCATCCCGTGAGATAAAAGTCGTTTTGATGTGGTCAGCAAGGGATAGGGGCAGCTTACTACAAGGCTCACAAGTTTCCAGCGACACATTGCACCATAAAAAAATCCAATATAATAGCAGTGACTGTTTTTTAAGAAACATAAATTTTTACACTACAAAATATAACACAGTTATCAGGAGTGTAATGAAATAACGCATTTTTAACTGACATAATATAGCCTGTTTGAGTGAAAAAATTTCAACTTAATCAAATACATTCCATTATGCAAAATCATACTTGGCATATAATGCCGAACATACTGTATATTTCTGTCAAGTTAAAAGTTCCCACCACAGTTTCACTAAATGTGGATTGTGACACAAGTTTAAGAAATGATTCAATACATGACCAAAATTACTAATGCAAGATAAAGAGGTTTTTTTTTTTTTTTTAAAGAAACTGGACATGCATAAATGCATAAAAGTTCAAATATATTCCAAAACAACGAAGAGGTAAATAGTTTGACAAGCTTGTGTGAAAAAGCACATGGCCACAAGTAGACAGTAATTACCCCTGCAGTAATAGAAATACCGAACTGTTGCATTTTAAAAAGTCTTTATACCTTTTTTCCTGTTATAAAAATATATTAACAGAAATGTCAGCAGACTATATGATTTACTGCAGTGCTCGTTTTTAAATGACTGCATGGTAATTTAAAATACTGCTGTATTACTACTGTATAGATGTAAAAAAAATATGGTGACTAAAGTTTTTTTTTCTAATTTAAAGAAAATACTGTGTCTTCATTCAACTATTACTATTACTATAGGCTTACAATTTCATTTCAGTCATTTTGAAGCCAGTTGTAAGTGCACTAAGGCTTTATGTCGGCCGGAAAAAAATAATATTTTTCCTATAAAATGTAGGGTTGCCCTTCATTACACGCCTAGTTGGGTTAACAAGGGAGCTATGTTAATTAGTGTTATCCCCTCCCCCCACGGGACATTTCCAAGTACCTCCTGACCCTTTTCCCAAACAGAAAGGAGTTGTCAGACGGTCCCTAAAAAAGAAAACAGTCTCTATTGTTCCAGCACCCGCTCTGCTCTGGACCGCGCAGTGCCGCCTGTGGCCGCAGAGGGCGCTGCATGCATGGCAGGCCGGGCTCCGAGGCCTTCTCATCTTTTTGTCTGAGAACTGGATCCCTCTGCCGCTCTACAGTGTGTGCGATAGCCTCGGAGCTGCGTCCGTAACACACTGTCAAACCACTCCAAACGAATACAACCGCGACCAAAAGCATTTATTCTACACATTCTGCCATGGCGCTTCTAATCTGCCGGTAAATCGGTCGTATTTCTGACTGTTCGTTGGAACTTAGTCTGGGGTTGAATCGGGCTTGCTTTCTGTGTGCATCAGTCTTTATTAGCGAGCTGCCGCTCTTCTTGCTATCAGCTATTTCTTTAACTTTTTAAACACTCAGCTTCGCGAATGACTGAGCGCCGGCGGAGTATGGGATCCTTGGTGTCTTAAGAAGAGACTGAAGTGGGGTTTAACCGTTTTGCATGCAAAAACAATGGCAAATTCGACGGGGAAAAATCTACTAGATCAGCGAAGGAAAGGACAGGCTTTCCTGGACGAGCTGCGGCAATTTCACCAAAGCAGAGGGTGAGATTGGGGCGTCTTTATTCCCAAGAAATGTAACTTTAAATCTTCATCATATGTGACTGTGAGTTAACCAAAGCTGTTATTTAAACATTTGTGCTTTTATTTCTTGTGTTGTCCCCTCAGATCGCCGTTCAAGAAGATTCCTTTCGTGGGTGGGAAAGAGCTGGATCTGAATGCTCTCTATATCAGAGTCGTCTCTTTAGGTGGATTTGCAAAGGTGAGTGGGAACTAAAAGTGGATTTTCTCCACACTCTGCTGTGTGTGGACCTCTCGGTGGACCACTCCACAACTCCGTGTGGGTAACCCGGGACAAGTGTAACCCTCTGGAAAAACCTTACTGGGTCGATGTTGGCCTTGTGCTAGTTTGCCATCTATCTCTATGCAATGTGGTGGCTTGTGTTGTTGTGTGGTTTGAATTGAGAGTCCAACCGCTCGGAGTCAGAGTGCAGTTGGAGCGACTCAAAATTAGCGGGCACGTTTAACATCGATTATCGGCACGGAGCCCGGCCTCGGGAAACACCGCTTACTACATAGCGCTTCGCCCGGGCTTTTACCGGTAGTTTTCACGCAGGGGAAGCTTGATTTTTCTTTCTCGCCATAGCCATCTTTCTTCGGCTTCATGGCTGATCACAAAATGTAGGCCTCAAAGGCCCATGTAGTGAATACAGTAAACGGTAGCAAAACCTACTCCAAAATTGAACGGGTCGCCGCAAGCGTAAGCATTTGTGTTTTGATGCAGACAGTTCATTGGAGTTT
Organism: Acanthurus reversus; assembly: GCA_029823135.1. Lineage (NCBI taxonomy): Eukaryota > Metazoa > Chordata > Actinopteri > Acanthuriformes > Acanthuridae > Acanthurus > Acanthurus reversus. The sequence continues at coordinate 4,634,768 of JAPXVT010000016.1, read as the reverse complement.
AGCCTCGTTGGGGTTTATCGCCAAAACAGAAATTTCAAGTTAGCTTGTTAGCTATAGTGCTAACTAGCCTCAACAGTAACGATAGTATCCTAAGGGGAGTCAGGCACTTGTATTTAACGTTTCAAACGTGTCATGTTAATATGTTCGGATAGTAAACATTGGTAACTAATTAAACGCTAGTGTACTTTATGTCCCACCGGATAATTTCACGTTTTTCGGCATTTTTAAACAATTTCAGCAGTTTGAGAAAGTTATTGATGAGTGATCCTGATATCGCCTCTTTAGGGGAACCTGCTGCACACCAGATGGTTTCATTGTAACCGCTCTTTTTTTGTTTTGTTTGTCGTTAGCTCCTGACGAACTCATTTCCCTCCTTTCAGGTCTCTGAGAAGAACCAATGGATTGAACTCGGAGAAGAGTTTAACTTTCCAAGGAGTTGTTCCAACGCTGCATTTGCTTTAAAACAGTACTACCTTCGGTAAGTAACGTTAGCATGGCCATGCAGCACTCTTCCTCTCAGGTAGCATGTGGGAAGTGTTTACAAATGAAGATGCAGTCAGCAGGCTGAGCCACTCCGCTCCCCTCCAGTAGAAAGCAGCATTAATACAATACTGTGACAGGCAAAACGAGGTCTATATTGTGTTTGCCATGACATGGTGGATAAATATCAATTTGCCTCCTTCACAGAAGAACAGGAGGCTGATCTGTCTTTTGTTTTTTTAAAAAAAGAAATAAAAACTGTCCAAATTCTGTCTGAGGTCTGGGATGTAGTTTTGGAGAACTCTCTAATGGAGCATTTTATCTGTTACAGCCCTAAAGCATAATCTAATGGTGTCTTTTTCTTTCCGAAAATGATGCTGCAACAGTAGTTTTCTTTTGCTTGAGCACTAAAGACTGAGCTGCTCTCGGTGCTGTAACGTGTGTTACACTCAGCCTGGGCACAGTCAGCTGCCAGTGATGGGAGTCTGGTGTAAATGCAGCTCTCCCCAACAGCTGGCATTTGTGGTTTTGGTGTTACTGCTTTCTCTGTGCTTCCTGTCTTCTCCCCCTACCTCATGTAACGATCGCTCAAATCAGTAGCACCTGCCTGTAGCGGATTACACCTATGTATCTATTAATGGATGTTCTACAAGCAACTGTTGGTCACTCACTTGTTGATGTTCGAAGCAGCGGCTGATTATGTGTGCATTTCTACTAAGTTTGCTTTTGATGCAAGCTGGAAGTGCTGAAGAGACTTGTAGTTGCTAACATTCACAGATTACCACTGTTGTTCTAACAGGAGAAAAATGCCTTATTCTCATGTGAGCTTGCAGTGCTGCTGAAGTTAGTCTAGGTCTTTCTGATTACCATAATGACTGCTAACCACTCTTAACCAGATGCATTTTTAATGTCAGAATATTTTAACATTTTTCCAGAAGCAGGGGATGATGCAATTTGGTATAATGGTCTGCCTTGAAGCTCAGACGGCTGACAAGACAGTTATTTACGTCTGTTGTGTGAATAGAAATACGTAGTGCAAAGGTGCTGAGTTTGTGTGAGCTGATTTACATTGGAACTTATTCTGAAAGGCCCAGTGAAACACCAACATTCAAAAATCTTCTGTCTTTGCCAACAAGGCTTAGTTTTGAGTGTGCCTGAAGTACCTGTAGCAGTCAAGTGAGGATCTGTTTTTTTTTTAACTTTTATACTTTTCAAGAGGACACATTTCAGACCAGCTAATGTCTGTAATTTTCAAGGATGGTTTGATACTTTGTTGCTGATAAAAAAAACAATGTAGAAAATCATATGGATCTATTCACATCATGACCTTTTTAATTACAGAATCATCTTTTCCCACCTATTTTTTCCTCATGTTACTCTGAATAGCAGAGTCACTGTAATGGTTACCTGTGAAAATATTTTTGGAAGGAGGGATGAGCAAAGGAAGTCTGACAGCTGAGTCGAGTGACATGCTGACTATCACACTCATGCCGGGGCAGCCGCTGCAGCTACTTTGGAAAGTTTATCTATGGCAGTTCAGTGTTGTGGATGTCAGAGGCCGCTAGACTTCTCTTGACTCAACCAGTACTGATAATAGAGAGACTGTCTTCACTGCACTCATGCTACTTTTTGCTGACAGAGTACAGTTGTCCTTCTCTTAGGGCTGGGCGATACGGTAAAAATATCATATTCCAATTTTTTTTTTCATGGCAGAATCACGGTCTTGATTTTATCACAATTTTTTAGTTTTTCATATTTGCTCAGATTATTTTACAAGTTATGGCAAATTCAGGGCCGCAGTTTTGCTTACAAACATATGGTCGGCTTATGTTTGGTTCCTGGTTAATCAAAATGATTTAATTTTGATTTGTGAATTGAATTGTAAGAATTACATGCAGAGTAAATGTTTTGTTAATGTACTGCAGGCTCTGCAAATGTAAACAAAATTTTAAAAAATTGAACTCTTCAGGTGAATTTACATAAGGCGGTGTTGCGACAGCCAGTCAATGCTGACGTTATCCTGACGTCACTGATGTCCTGAAGGCACGAATGTCTCGACGTCCTGACGTTGAATCAGACACGGTGGTCGAAACAGTGCTGTGTGTGAACACTCAGAGCTCCTGCAACAGGACTTTAAACACCACGGGATGATGTAATGAACACAGACACGTCGTGGTTACGTTTTCCAGCGTTTCTAGGACTTCTACGACTGATACTGTGCAGAAATGACGACTACACTGGCTGTAGTTAATGACAAGAAAAGGAAAGCCCGTCTTCATCCTGATGCTAACGTTATTAGCCAACACTAACGTCCCAGCTGTGGCTGTTTGTAACTTAACAGACCGGCAGATTATTTTATGAACCCAGACATTTTAGCCTGTCTAGGACCTCCACAACTGATAACGTGCAGCAAAAATGGTCATGCTGACTGTAGTTTATGACAGAAAATGCAGAGTCCCCCCTTCTCCGAACAAGCTAACGTAAGCGGGCTCAACTGCGACTCGTTTATTTCGCTTTCGCTTTGTTTTACAAGACTGGGTTGTGAAACGGGAGGGAAGAAGGTGCCACATGTTTGCCGTGTTAAGTTTATGTGCGCCAATCCATGGGAAGCTTGGAGCAGAATGGAGTAGCAAATCGTGTGATTTGGTTGAGAGAAAAATGCTTTGTGTGCCTGAGCTTAGAACTGCAACAGATAGAATGTACACTGACGCACGATGTAAACAATCTCTATGTAACGGCGGATCGTGGACACATTCTAACACCCCCATGACAGAGTCCAGTAGTCCTTCTCTCTAGTTTTTCTATGCAAAAGTGAGTTATGATGTAATAATCATGGAGGAATCTTTCATTTTGCCCTCTTCCATGGAGGTCAGGGGTCATAGCCAGTTACAAAGCAGATATGTGCTCTCAGGAGCTGGTTCAGATTCATTGTCTTGCTCAAGGACACTTAAGATGGGTGGATGTTTGCTAACATCAGGTGTTAATCTCAACAATCCAGTTGAATGAATGTCTGTCTCCACAGGCTGCCCAGTCATATTCAACTGGTGTGTGCATTTTTAGGCCTGCAGCTGACATTATTAATAGATGTGACTTTTGTAGGTGATGATGATTGTAAAGCTTGAAAGCAGTATCAAGTAACACCTAATGAGATACTAAATTTGTTTGGTGTATGTGGATTTAAACAAGCCAAACTTCAAGTTGACAACTTAAGTGTTGATTTATCATCCCTTTTTTTACTGTTGTGAATATAAATGAATTGGCAAGAAGCACCAAAGCATACCCCGTTGTTGAAGGGATCAAACTGGTGACTTTTCCGGTACAGAATGAGGATAATCTGTCATTTGATCGAGTTTCAGTGTCAGAATGAATAGGACGCTCCAATGTGGCTCTCTCTGCTCTTCCCACTTAGACCAGAGTAGTAGGCTGAAGTGAAGCTTACTGCCAGCTCCTACAGCCGTCTGTTGGATATCTGAATGTCACTCGGCAATAAGTGAGTGATGCTTGCCAGAAACATTTTTCCAGATCATTTTCAACTTGTTGCAGTGCTGCTTTGACATTAGTGGTACCAATGGCACTGATTTCATTTCAACTTCAGGGGAGGAAAGATTCACACTCTGGATCAAAGCGATGGCATGAAATCACACTGACACACATAAGGACGTAGTTGAAATGTGGCTTTGTTTTTTGCTTACTATATTAACAAGACTGAAGCTTATTTTATAATGGTAAATGAGGAGTTAAAATGTTAGTGTATGAGAATTATTGATCAGTTAGACTCACAGTAAGATGTTGTCAAAGAGAACTACTGGTGTAAAGGAAGGCGTTAGGTAAAATAAAGAACATGATAATCATTGCTAAGCTTCCGAAGGCCATAATTCTTGAAAGTTTGAATATTCAAGAATATTTTTTAGAGGGTTTTTAAGAATTATTAAACAGCAGGGCAAACAAACTTTGCAAGTGAAAAAAATGAAATAGTAATAAAATGAATATTACTTAAATGCAGGGTTTCCTGTTGCTGATGCCAAGTTATAAGCATTGCTGTTTGAAATGATCCTTAATATACTGCCAAGATATGTCATACACAGTACAGTACAGAGCATCGCGCGATTAATGACTCACGAGACGCGCGCCCACCCAATGTCATACGTTCGAATTGCAACCCTAACTTCACGATATTCATTTCTCTCAAAATATCTGACATGGCTTAGTTTCTGCCTCACCCCAGAAATGTTGGGACATCTTTTTTGTGTTGCCAGTCATCTTTTCATCTGAAGCTAGCTGTAAACTTACTGCGGAAAGCTAGAGTATGTGTCGTCAAGCAGTTTGACTGCCGTAAACTATGTGTTGCAAAATGCTGTGAAAACTCAGATAAGATGGATTAAGATGTAAATCGATAGAGCGATTAAGGTTATACATGTGTACTATAATGCGACTAAAACTGGAATACTCCAGGTCTTAATTTGATATTGCTTACTCCGACTATGACCTTATTGGAGTAAGGTAATCAGGAAATGCTGTTTACATGGCAGTGTCTTATTTAGAGTATTGTCTCAGTCGGGTTGATATTAGAATATTGGTGTCCATGTAAACGTAGTGAATGAGAGGAAAGCAGTTGGAGTGAAGATGACTTTGTCGGTAATAAATCACACACTAACAGGCTGGTGGATTCAGTGTTTTTAGCTGAGCTAGACCAGAGCATGTTTGGTTAAAATAGACTGGTGATGCTGTTTTGCCATCAGTATTCTCAGTGAAGTTTGCTGGAAGTCCTGAACTCACCGAGTAATGTAGTACTGGTGTGTTTTGAGTGCAGTGAGCAGACTGAGTCTTAGGAACCACAGCTAATGCTGGCAAAAATGATCTTTTTTTGGCTCCCTCCTCAGGTGCTGCTGACCATCTTAACATTATTTATTATGTACCAAAGCTTAATTATTACTCAGCAATAAAGCTATTGCCTTTTGGTATGTCTAAATTTTTATTGGTAATGTTGAAAAGCTCTCTCAGGGCTCTTGACAGCGACCATTTAGTTTCATTTTGCGACCAATTTTGGGGACAGTTTGACTGAATTATATAACAGAGAATTACTGCAACGTTTATAAAGCGGACCTACTGATGTCTATTTAACCCCCATTAGACCCATTCATATGTTTCAACAGCCACTGCTTATCGGTAGTCAGTTGGATAATGCAGTCTGCAGTGTAGTTCATAAACTTAACTGTAAACCAAAGTTGGAGAGTAACACTGTTCTTAGAAAGTTTTTGTATTAGTTTACACTTCTGTCTGTACCCTGCATGCTCCCTGACTTGTCCACGAGTGCTCCCAACTTCCAGAGGGTATGGTGTACGTTTAAGCATTATTATTACCCCGCCAAACTTCCATATTTTAGACCAAGCTCTAGCTGTCCAGTCTATTTTATAATGAAGAGCTACAGCCAATAGCACATCCTATAGTCAAACTGCCTACAAGTGTAACTGAAAAGCGGCAGTAACAGCACTTCCTTTATGAACTCTCTAGGGGTCTGCCTGGCCCTGATGTCTGTTATGTGGATTCAGTAGGACACACGAAAACAAAGCTGTTTCTTTTTCCCACCACAAATACTTGTGTAATACAATTACAGCCTGTATCCCAGTAGGAAGGGGAAACACTATAATTTTAGCACAAAATTTTTAATAATTATTTACAGATAGCTTTTATAGTATCTGGTTTTAAAGGTGCTACGGCCCATTTTTAAAACATCATGGAAGGTGACTTTCTCTTAAAGCACTACTTTACTTGGTGTGTCATTATAAACATAAAAACTTACAAAAACAAAACAATTCACTCATATTCTGTAAATTGTCTATATATTACAAAAGCATTTACCTGTAATACAGCAGTGATGAGAAAATAATTGTGTGAATGAATGAATGTGTTGTGTTGGATTTCCATTTTAAGAGCCCTCTAAAAATTTTCAGGGGGGGGGGGCATCAATGCTACCAGTTAAAAAAGTTAGCATGGAACCTTGCTTGTTGAGGGCTAATCTTATCACCTACAGTGCATCAGCCTGTGTATGCAGCTTATAAACTGCAACTACACAATTATTCAAATGTTAATCGGAATCAAGATCACACGATCTGGCTTTCCACAATAAAATTAATTTGATCCACTGCAACATTGATGTTAAAAATGCGCGCTCCTATCCAAAAAAAAAAAAAAGGTCTGCTCTGTATCAAATTAACGGGACAATCGAGATATTTTGGCTAAACTAACAAGTTATTTGAAGTGTGATCTCAGTATTAATGAAAATAATTGCCATTATAATGCAAAGAGCAGAAATAATCTTATGCAACACTTCCCTTGCACTAGTACCACGCAGGTTGCACTTGTCACAGACTGTATTTGTGCACATGGAGTAGCGAGCAGATTAGTTTTTATATGCACAGATTTTGAGACTGATAAAATGCTGTAATATCCATAGCTGTTCGTGGGAACTCCAAAATGAGCAGCTCAAAAATCTGAAATCAGAATCTGGCAATTAATGTTGACATTGTGGTGGGGGCCACAAACAATTAACCACATATAAATCACTGCTAAGTCTTATATTACTGTGATCTCCTGGACTTTCCCTTGCCTCATCTAATCTGGATTGCTGTGGCATGAGTGAAAGGTACAAACGGAATTGTTTCTAAAAGTAGTTGCATGTGTAAAACAGGAAAATAACTAGCAGTACCTAGTAATTCACTAGGAACTATGTGCAAAAGAGGCTTAATGAGTACTTGTTTAATGTCTCATCAACTAGTCAACAAAATCCCCTCTACGATAATAACAACGCTGCTCACTTGTAGCAGCAGCTTTCACTGGCCCCATTTAAGATCAGTGGTAAAACTTTATATCCAAACTCAGTGCACGTGCGCAGACCATGCTGATGCTGTCCTCTCAGGCATGATGCCGTCCATTTTTTAAAATTATTATTGAGGTACAACACATAACTCACACACACACGCACACACAGACACACACACACATATACACACACATGCAACCGATAGACAGTCCACCTCTGTTTGGTCATGTGAGTATCTCCGAGTTCCCAAGTCTTGTGTGTACATTTTCGACATGATCAAAATATTAGTTACATCTGTCATTATGTCTGTGGTCTCCCACGTTCCTCTACTGTGCACCTGGCAGGAAAGACCATCCAGATTGTCTAGGCGCGTACTGTAATTTCAGAGCGAATGAACGGTGTTTTAAAAGAAGTCTTCTGTTTTTGCTAGTCTTTAACCTCTCTTCAAAACTGCAGCACACTGATCACAGAAGCCAAGTCAGGTGACAGATACCCTGGTTCAACCTTTGTTTGCCCTCTCCACTGCATCCCAATAGAGAGGAAATCACTCCCAGGAGGCACCGACATCTAGGAACCGCTCACTTGATTCTCTGTGTCAGCTCAAATTTTTTTTAATCTATTGTCCTGATGAGGTTTGTGCACATGGCAGGAAATGTTTTTACAATAAACTGACAGTATTTCAGCCATATTTAACAACTTAAACAGGTACAGTATTACATTGTGAAACTCCGTCATGCTTTATGGCATTTGTTTAATAAAATTGATACAGAGGGCATTTTGGATTTTGAAATCAAAAGACAAGCACTTTCTTGTAGCAGTGATCAGTTGAAGGTATTTGGATTCGTCAGTGTTAGGTTGCAATAGTAAAGCACAGATCCGTTTTCACCTTTTGACCGGTGCTACAGTATGTGCAAGTTGGGCATTTAGCTCTGCTGCCAAGGACAGTTTTACTGTCCAAAGTGATTATAGGAAAAGAAACCAGCTCTTGACTGTACCTACTCCTGCTGAATCAACCTCCAGCAAGTAATCTGTCTTTTTCAGACTTAAAAATGCTGCATCTGTACAGCGAAATATTGCTACACTTAAGTCTGCCACCTTAACTGTTCAGTGCCGAGAAGCACATGCAACCAGATTCACAGGTTCAGTCATTTCAGTCAATATTTAAATGTACTTATTTTAAGATGAATCCTTAATAAATCTAATGCTGGACGAGCCGCACATATTTCTCCACTGTTACTAGCTTGTGGCCTCACTTTCAGGGCTGTCGATTCTCACGACCCCGGCAATTTGCAAGTATTTTAGTTGTCATGTGAATTTGAGCATGACATACTTTTCCCTCTATTTTCCAATTAGCTGCAAGTGAATTATATTTATTTACCATTTTAAACTGCTTAATTATTTTTTTCTATTGAAGAAATGATTGTTTTATCAATCTAAAAAAATCTTCTGTGATCCTGCCAGTGAATTAAACAATGCCATGTGGATACAGAAGTTAAATGCCACCACGTCTGTGGAGAACACACATGGAACAGGAGCATGTTTAAAACAAAAGCATTCTCTCTTTAATTGCGTTGAAGGGGCCAAACTAAATAGTAAATGTTTTGTGCAATATCAAAAGTGTTGATTTTCAGACAGCATACTTAGAGGAAGTTCTCACCCCATTTAGTCATTTAATTAAGTAAAGGACATCATGTGATATTTTACACTGGAAAAAAAGGAAAACAAAACACTGAATTTATTTCCCAACCTTACATCACAGACACATTTCTCTATCTTTTTCCGCCTGGCGGGTGTTAATTTTCACACCTGGTATGAGATTATTCTGGGTACCGTCATGCTTGTTGGTCCTACTCTGCTTCCTGTGTATGTTGATAGACTCTCCTGCTCATCTGAAACATCTGGATGCAGTGGCCTTTGATCTGGCTTGCATTAGCTGCGTTTGTATTCCCCCGCCTCATCCGAGCTGCCGCTCAGACTTTAGAGATGCTCAGATGACGACTGGTTATGAATAAAGACAAGGCTACTTGGGCTAATGTTTTTCTGCTTTATATACCACATAACAATAATAGATTTTTAGCTACATACAAGCAGCACCAACATGCTGTCAAAGATAACATCCGAAGGCTCTTGAGACTCTGTGTTCTTGGCCTGTCTGTAATTTGACCTGCCCTCCAGCAGTGTTGGCCCCCACTGATAGCCTAATCTTTTTCTTTCAGTCTTTTTGCTAACTAGCGGATGGACAGATCTGCCTTGTATTTGACAATTGACCTAGAATCTGGCATTACCACTTCATTAGATGATGTGGTTAAAATGTTTGCCCTGTGTGTATGGAAGCTGCGGCTCTTCAGTAGAAGTAGAGTCACTCTACCAAGTTCATTCTACAAATAACTGGGGCTTATTCCCTCTGCAGTTCATAAGTTACAGAAACCACTGTCAAAGTCAAAAGAATCTAGAAGTATGTCTTAAACGTTTTGGTAGAGTAGAAAACCTTTGTGTTTCTGAGGACTTTGTTTGTATGTTAAATGCAGAAAATCCTTATTTAGGTTTGTTGTTTCATCATTTAGAATTTATTCGCCTACTCAGTTGTCTGTTTCTCCACACTGTCCTAATATCAACCAACAATATTTGAAAATGCACAGTGGCCTGTGTGATATGAGCCAAAATAAAATCTTCCTTTTTTTAAAGCTTGGGAGCATTTGATACTGATACCGATACTAGGGAGTAAGAATATTCTGATATCCGATATATCGGCCGATATTCTATATATAATATTTTAAACATTACTATCAAATACATGTGACAAAGATTTGTAAA
>JAPXVT010000016.1:4316908-4328235 GCA_029823135.1 Acanthurus reversus | reverse complement strand
AAAAACACCATTTGCTGCTAAATTAGTCTCCAATAAGCCCTGTTTTTACCATGATATGAAAAAATGAAATGAAAAATCAGTGACGCTCTCGGTACTCTCTGTCCTGATTGGCTGGTCTGCGCTGCTCTTCTTAACAATAGGTGACGTTGGTACAAGCTGAGATGGACCAGTTTACTTTGCTGCAACTTTCCCTGCAACCACTGGACTTAAAAGAGAGAGTGACAACAAACGAAATAAAATGCGAGCTGGTGCAAACGGCTGCAGCGGATTTGTTTCCCAGCGAGTGTCATGCTACAGCTAACGTTAGCTTGCTGGCTCGTTTGCAGAAGTTATCTTCTGCATCTTTAGTAAATCCCATGCATTACAATGTAAACATTTTAAATTTGTTCAAAAGTGTACTGATATCCGATCTGTTCTCTGTATAGGCAAATGCCCTGGGTTTAGATCTTGCATTCATCATAATAATACTTGTCAGAACTGTAGATTTAAGACCTGGTACTTTCACTTGAGTCTTCATTATGTTTAAACTTATCCTGGCACATAAGAACTAAACATTTAGGTCAAGATTTGCCCCTTTAAAATTAGAGACCAATCAATGAGACTTTGCTTAGTTGCACATATTTAATTATCCTCATGTAGTGACTTGCAATGAACTTGCAGCGCTCTTATTAAGACTTGTGACTTGACTAAGACTTGTCCTCAAGTATTGAGACTTGCACTGACAAGACATAAGACACAACTTGGCCTCTGCTCTAATTGACCTGGACTTGATTCAAAAAGACAGAACTATAACGTGCTTGTCTCTTTCCATCTGCTTGATCCCAGCTCTCTGTGCACTCCCATTCCTGTGACGATTTTGTACATTTGCCAGAAAAGATATTCTGATTTCAGTCATTTTTTCTTACAAACTTTCCCAAGGCAGTGATTGTCAGAACAGGCCTGTGTGAGCCCAGAGGGGAGTCAGAGGAAAACATCAAACATGCAGCCAACAGGACAGGGAGAACGAGTGGAAACATTTCTTCACCTGTCACGACTGTCAGAACGTCTGTATTTGTGACTGTCTGGCTGCTTCTGTGTCGCTGCACATCTGTAAAGACATCCAGCGAGCTTTCCTCTTCCTATATGCGGATGGGGCTTTGTGTTTATGTAAAGGAGAATAACTGGGAGAGAGCGAGACTGGTGTGTCTGTGCGTAAGCATGCAAGTACAATATCTCCCACATCTCAAATCTCCTCTTAATCTTGTTATAATTGCCTGGCGAGCCTCTCTGCTATCATCCACCTTAATGCCTCCTCTTCCACTTGACCTTGCTGCTTTATATTCACCTCCACAACAATAAAACATTTCACAGTTCATGAGGCAGACACGAAACTTCAAAGGTAAAACACCAGATAAACCCTTGTACTTTCTCCCTTTGGAGTAATTGAGCAGTGTAAGCCTCAATAAGGGGAGAAGAACAACATACTTTTTTAGGGTAGTAGACTCAAAGGTCTATTAACAACTAAGCAATAACCTAAAATACTGAGAAAATAGAATTGAACTTACTGAACAGACTATAAGGTCTTCATCTAAAAAAGTAAACTGAGAACATCTGCTGCCCTCTACTTAATTCAAAGATTTTGGCCTGATAACCTGTGGTAGGTCAAAGAGAAATCCTTCCGTCATCTGCAGCCTCTTTGAACAATGACAGGAGTCTGTTTGATCAGCATGACTGCAGTCTGAAAGACCAGCCAAATTTGGGGAGAAGGCCCAACATCGATGACCCATGACGACCGACCCTCAGAGCCACTTCAGCCAGAACCAGAAACCCAACTCGTCCTGCTCCAGAGCAGTGACCTCAACCGCCACCTGCAGCATCCAACAGCAAAATGTCAACCTCACAGAACATGAAAAGACAAAGTTCCCCTTGAATTCTGAAAAGTGTTTAATATCAGAGTTGCAAAATTACTGCTTTTGTTTAGAAGAGCTGTTTTATTATTATTTTCTGTTTTCATGTCTTTAAAAACTGATTAAATTTCAAAGCCTGCCACTGCTGTCATGTAGTATTCACTGGGTGAACTATTTCTTACAAATTAATTCAGCTTCATTTATTAGTCTTACAGTGTTACACTCATAGTTCTTTGTGATGGGGAAATAAACCACAGTGCACAGTACTTTTTGGGGGGTTTTTCTTCAGAATCAGCCCAGTGTCACACCAAAACATGTAACAGATCCGTGAATCCAAAGCATGTCAGTGACATGTTAAAAAGTGCACACATGTACGAAGGTGCAGTTCCAGCAGGGGGCGATAATGACAGCAAAAAGGATAAATGTCGTACAAAGAGCAACAAAGAGGACGTTCGGAGGGGCGGGTGAGGATGGATGGCTGAGCACAGCACATTTCCCGAGCAGACTGCGGTTTATGACACATCAGAGAGCAAACCAGAGGGCATTACTCCGTGAAATTTGACCCAGTGTTACTAAAATTGTTGTTTTACGTGCATCGTTAAGTTTGGGTTTTTGAAGCCGCGGGTCGCAGTAAAGTTGTTGCTTTGAGTCCAGATCCATTTAATAAGAGTGGCGACTGTACAACTACAGTATGTTCAGTGAAGCTGATTCTGAGGTTTGTTCACACTTAACGCACGTTTTAGTATTTTAATTTCTCACTCTTCTGTACAAACACATACAAACAAGAACAAATGCTTCCTCTGCAGCTTGTTTTTTTGGTTTGTTTGTTTGTTTTTCTGTTGATTCTGTCAAGCCAGCATCAGTCCACTGTGTCTGTGGCTTTTAGTTGGTATTCATGGTGTTTGGGGACACGAAGGAAACAGAGGAAGAACAGATCAAATGTGATTTATCCGGTGTCGGACAGCCAGCCAGTAAACTATACATGCTGAGGAGGATCAGGAGGTCACAGAGGGGAAGGTCAGGACTGCATAAATACTGACAAGGCAGTCCAAGACAGCTGTGTGAAGAATGGGAGATGTGAGTGTGAGTGTGAGTGTGGAAGATGGTACCTATTTCTCAAAAATAGAAAACGTTTTTTGAATACTGTGTACTCCCATACCTCTCCTGTTAATTTAAGAATATAGATTTACTATTTCCACTAATACGAGTGAATATGACCATATCAGGAACACATAACTTTCTATATGGACTGTCACTTGAGCTGTACTAAGGTGCTGTTAATGAGAGTTCTGTGAGTTACGAGCAGTGGCAAAGCAATCTGGCACCGGGTTATTCGGGTCAGACGCCTTGATGTTCTGACCCGAGACCTTGGACTGTCATGTGGCAGTGCCAGTATGAACGAGGTCAGCGCTGTTTGACAGGTCATCATCACAGTATACAGAACGGACAAATCTACTGAATTGAATGCATTTGGAAGTGACACAGGGCTGAATGCATATATAGAATGGATGGAGTTACTCTGAATATGACATTTCTGTCAATTATATAATAATTAGGGCCCAACCAATATGGAATATTTGGGGCCGATGCAGATATTAGGGAGCAAGAAAATCACGATATACAAAATATCGTCCAATATTATAGATAAAATATAGATTATTGGCTGACGGTAATTATCAAATACCTGTGATGAAGATATGTAATGGAGGCAGGATATCTTATTTTCTAACTAACTCTATTCCAAACATCAGTGACCAGGAAACACTTAACTTGTTAATATTTAAGTAAAAAATTGCAATCTGCTGGACAAACTACATCATTACTCCATTTTAAATCAATAGTAGTAGCATTTTTTTCTAGCCTTAATAAACAGTCTTAGCATTGGTGCATATCAGAGAACATATACACCAATACCAATATGTATACATAACAGGCCAATGTCAACCGATAATCGAGGCAACCTGATATATTGGTTAGGCTGTACTATGTTACTCTTAACAAGTTTTAAAATAAAAGTGATAAAAGTTGAATTCTGGAGCAAAAAGAAATAAATCTATGCAACAAATATACACCATGCTGTAATACTGCAGAAAACTGTCAGCAATGGTTAGGAATAAACTCATTTCCAAAGTGCACTGTAAATATTATATATGGGTTACATCACGCACACAGAAACAAAGAATACGCAAATGTACGTTGATTAGCCAGCTTACCCAGGTTTGCATGTGTGTGCATGAGTGAGTTATGAAAATTATCTCCCCGCATTTCTTCTATGTTGATGCTCAAGTGGTTAGAGGCCAATGCCATGCTGCCGAGAACCGAACTCAGCTCTCTGCACCATGTGAGTCTCTGAGAAGCAGATCAGAGAGGAATCTTGAGAGATATGACTCACAAGTTAAATATAAAGTGTAATGCTGTAATTAAAAATCAGACAGTGGGTGACAGAACATGTCATAGCAGCAGTCAAAGGCTCCGAACTGTAGAAGCTTGAGACGCAGGATCAGAACATCTCACAAGCCAAAGTGTCAGGCAGAATTGACAGTTACAAGCCCAGAAATGTGACCCACATTTTGCAGGTAGGAGAATGTGAGTTTCAGTACTTGAATGTTGTGAAGACTCAGTGTTTTTCTGCTCTCCCCTTAGCATTGGAGGTGGAAAGTCCCATCTAAATGTCATCGGAGTTGGAAGTGGAGCTGGTAAGAACATACACTCTGGGGCACAGTAAATAGCTGCAAGGAGGCGTTGTAAAGTCGGTCTGTGAATAACTGTTCTTACTGCTTCACCCTAAGTTTTTGCTGCAGCAGTAATATCTGTGAAAGTTTTGTCCGTTTATCAAATTAATTTTTAACTTTAGTTGCACATTAAGTAAACTTAGTCTGAGTTTTCACTGCATATTTATTGCAGGACTCCAAACTGACTTTTTTCATTGGTAACACACTGTGACATGTGCTACAGTTATTTATTTATTTATTTATTTATGTAATATATTTTAGATGCATAACTGATAAATTTAATGTTAATAGTCAGTGTGCAGAAATGACAAGAAAAAGTCAAAAAGTGAAGTTGTGCTTTAAGAAAGACTTTTTTTTTGTTGTTTTTTAAATTTATCATATGATATGTATTCGTAAAGTCCTTATAGACAAGTTTTGCTGTTCGGCGGCCATCTTGGCAACGCCCCTGGGCAGCTGCTTCAGGCAAAGAAGACCAGAGCCCTGTCTAAATGAATGGGGAGAGAGCCCTAACTTCACTTTCAGTGGTCAATGAGACATGAAAACAACATGGATAGAATCAGCAGTCAAGTCTGATTACAAAAAAAAAAAAACTGCATAAAAAGTTTGGTGACTATGCTCCAAAATGAGGTTTAAAATAAGTTTTTTCAGCATGTTAGATTAGAAAATCACTGCTGTGACTCTCTAAGCTGCAGCACAACAACACAATTGGCTAAAAGATTTTTCAGTTTGGCTGTCATAAAAGCAAGTGATTGCCTGTTGTAGGGGAAGAGGAGGAATATGCACCAACCATGTTGTTACAGCCTTTTATACTCATAATGATCGAAGTGATCCGTCTCATCTATAAAACATCTCTAGTATTAGTACATTAGTAGATTCCTTGTGATGCTGACTATCAGTTACAAAACAAATAAATGTTCTAGAGGATGTTTTTCAAGTGTCACACTAAGTCCAAGTGACAGACACCAGGGTCAGACCAACCTCTGGGGAAGGTCCTCACTGCTGATAGAGGATGTGTGATTTGTCTAATATTGGTTTCTTATAAGATAGATTTGACAGTGGCTTTAGCTCTTATATACGGATGTTTGCAGAGCATTAATTTAAAGATGTTAAATCATGTTTGCTTGAGGGAAAGAGATAAAGCTGATGTTGACAAGAGAGTGATAGGTGCCAGTATGAACACAAGCGCAGATGTGATACAGTTTTTAAGCCCAATGTTATTCTAAAATTTTCTGGTTTAATAAGTGACGTCTATGAACTAGACTGCAACCTGCACTATGAAACAGATAAGTGACAGAGTGACTGCTGACGCATGTGAACGGATCCGCACCTGAATGAACATCATTAAGTACACTTTAAAAACATCTCTTGAATAAGGTGGTTGACATATTTCGTGGTAACTGTGGTACTCTGGTCATGAGCCACCTCTCTTACCAGCCTCCAGGCGCTGGTCTCCCTCCCTCTTCCTCTTCTTGGAGCAGACTGGGTTCTAACTGGCAAACACATTGATATTAGACAGGATTGTCAACACTCAGTTTCCCTCTTCAGTTTGACATTGCTTCCAATGTTAGTGATTTCTGTGGGGAACATGGAACAGTTTTGTCTGGTTTTGAGTAGTAAACTTTCTCATATTGCAGATTCTTTCTGCTGTAATAATGGAAAACACTGCTCCTAGCGTTTTACACTATATACGATGAGGATTAAAGGAGCGCTATTATGCTTTTCCGTCTTTTCTGACCTATAAATGTTGTTATAGTGTTGGATACTCGTGTTAAACAATGTCAAAGCGTCACATAATGAGGTTCATGCATTTGGAAGTCAGACCTGCAGGCTGTTTCAGTCAGCTCTGCACACTGTGTTTTACAGTGTTTTTCCAGTGACGTTAATGCGTGCTGGACTTGCTTATGTGGACATGCCAGCTCTGTGCACACAGCGCTGTGCCTGCCCCCTCCCCCGCGCTGCTCAGACACCGCTGCACTCTGCTCTCTGCTTCATGGATTATTGCACTGTGGAGTTATTCCATGTGGATTTATTTTCCTCCTCAACATGAGCAAATGAGCTGGATTAACAGCTAAACTGCTGCCAAAGGAAGGCATGTTGCATATCCTGTTGAAGAGTGAGGAGCACAAGCTGTAAGTAACGTTTTATCAGTGATCTAGCTGTGTTTATTTTGTGTCAGTAAAGGGGTTGTGAGTACAGTGGAGTGCAGAGACGCGCATGAGGTAAAGGGGGAGGAGTAACCAACACAGACCGTTATGAGAGAATATAGAAAATACAAGGAAGACAGAGGGCGCGAGTCAGTTATCTGAAGATCTGCAGACTTTTACAGTTCGGTCAGTTGTGTCTAGCTGCTCTATAGGAGTACAAAATCAAATCAAAGACGTAATAATGACTATAACATGTCCGCTTAAAAGCTGCTCTATAAAGAAATACACATGGATCCCACCACCATACACTCCCTCACCGGTCTTCCATAGTTGGCTTATTGGCCACCTTTAGCTCCTCGATAGAAGCACACTGCTCTAGGATTAGATCCACTGCTGGTCCCACGGCGTCTCTCTCACTGTCACCCTCCTCTGGCCAGGGGACATGATTCAGCAGGCGGAAGGTGTTGGTGAAATCTGCACCTGGAAAGACATTATGTCACAGAACCAACGTAAAATTGCAACTTTAAAATGTCAAAAGTACCATTAATCCACAGATATAAAAGATAGATAATAAAAGATATAAAATGATAATGTTTTACAGTAAGGGTACATGAATTCTTATGAATTTGTGCATGAAAAATCATAAATTCATTCATGAATTACCTGATGAACTATCGGTGATTTACATGTTTTAATGGTATCTCATGCCTGACTTCATGTTGGCATATTTGGATTTCCACAAACATGATGAAATCATGATGAAGTAATGCTTAATTAATTACGACTCCAAAACTTGGAACGTCACATAATGCGACTCCACAATTTTGATTCAAAGCTTCAAAGTTTTATGGTATGTGAGCTTTAACATATTGTATGGTACATAAAATGTGTTTATTTCCTGAGATGTCACAAAAAATGATTAGTTAACACAATTTCACCTGAAGGTCTACATGTAATTTCACAATCATACCATCCATGATTGTATGTTATATTTTAGTTGTTAAAGACAGGTCACAGCCCCACTTTGAGGGGCCACAAACATGACGAATTCATAAAGACGTAATGCTGAATTAATGAGAATAACAACACTTGAAATTTAGCAGATTGGTCAGTTTTTTTTATTGTCCCTTTAATCGGACTGGTCCATGAAGTTATCATGAACATCATTATTAACTTATAAACACGATGATTCAAACACCCTAGTTAATGCATTAATCAATGCAATGTGCCATCATTAAGTCAGGCATGAAATACCATTATTACACGTGAATTACTAATAGTTCATCAGGTTATTCATGAATTAATTCATTATAATTCATGTACCCGTACCATAAAGCGTTACCAATATAATAATCAAGGTTTTCTGACATGTCTGTGTCCACACATAAGTCTTCGTACCAGTGTAATGCATGAGGCGCAGCAGGTCTGATATGAGCTCGCTGTCTTCTGCCTCTTCTTTTCTCAGAAGGCCCAGCTTTTTCCTCATGATACTCAGGTAGAAAGCTTCATATGCAGGCATGAACTCGTCCAGGACAGCCCCTGCCTGAGCTGCATCCAGCTCAGAGCCCAGTGCCTCCGCCAGGCGAGCCAGGTTCCAGCGGCACACAGACGGCTGGGCTTGGTACGAATAGCGTCCTCTTTTGTCCGAGGTGTTGCAAACGAAATCTGGATCAAATCTGACACACGAGCAGGGGAGTTTTCATACAAATTAAATGACATTTTGTCGCTGTAATCTTATTTTCAGAATTATTTTAATGAGGCAGGGATGAAAATATTAACTTTTTAGTTTAACCTCATTTAGTGCAGCAGGAGTGTCTTTTTTTTTGACTGAGCAATCAAAGCATAGAAAACACTGGCCAAATAAATAAGTGCAGACTACCACCTTCAGCTGTCTACCTGTCCATGAAACCAAAAGGGCCGTAATCCAGAGTAAGACCCAGAATGCTCATGTTGTCTGTGTTGAGGACACCATGGCAAAAACCAACACACTGCCACTGGGCAACCAGCTTAGCGGTTCGCGTCATCACCTGTGGATAAACAAGTCAAGTCGAGGATAAAAAGTTAAACAGCAGAATGAAATAGACAGGGCAGTATTTCCTGAACCACTGTTTTTTTGCCACTCACCTCTCTGAAAAAAGCCAAATTTCTGTCTTTCCGGTTGCAATGGGCCTGCTGGATACGAGGATAAAAAGTCTCGATGATGTAATCCAGCAGCTGAGCGCGGATGTCATGTCGTCCTGCACTGGGACCCTGCAGGCCTGAGAACTCATCACGGCCCAGAAAGATCTCAAAAGATCCAAATCTAAGTCAAAGGTAAGAGACATACTAAAATGTCCCGAATTCATCAGGTATAGCACTGAGACCAAAGTTTTTGTGTACTGGTTAAGGTGAGAAGAGTCTTTACCTGATGAAGGAAGGGGCGAGACGCAGGACGACTGAGCAGCGCTCCAGTATGCGCCTGCCGCTGTTGAGTGGATCTCTGCTGACATACAGGTCAGAGGTGACGAGGGTGGCTGCACGGGTGCTGGGTATCCCCAGGGCGGCCATGGCCTCGCTGCACAGGAACTCTCTGATGCTTGAGCGAAGCACCTTCCTGCCATCACCATCCCTGAGGAAATGACAAAATATGACATGCAATGTTTTGTTAGCCAGGTGAACAAATTATTCGATTAAAAATGAATGCATTTGTTCTGCATTTACAGAAGTTTAACTTGCAAATTGTAAACAAGAAACTAGAGTTAATACGGCAGCCTATGGCTCTGTCTCAGCTCTGGGCTCTTACTTTTTAAGAGTGAAGTATAGTTTAAAAAAAAAAAAAAAAAGGCTGGAAGTTTGTTAATCCCAAATGGGTGGGGGGGGTGGGGGGGGATTTATCTGTTTGATCAAACCTTTATTTCAAGGAGTTTTAATCAAAGCACTTTGCACTTTGTTCCCAATAGAGAAATTCACATTTGTTTGAAATAAAAACAACATAATTTTAAAAATTCCTTTGTCTTTGGTAGTTTAAAAAAAGTGACTGAAATCAAAGAACAAATGTGATATGAAAAAATCTGGGATTTTAGGCCATGTTGTCCAGCCCTACATTCAAGCACCCAGCTCGATGACATAAGTTCATGACATTTGTACTCACAATGACAAATCTTCTCAAATAAGTACAATTACTGAACCGGGAAAAATATTTATATATATATATTTTTAGTGAATAAGAATGAGTTTCTGGTGCTGTGATTCAACAGTCCCCATCTGTTGACTCAGAAGGAAGATTAAATTTGTCCATTTATGTTAAAAGCAAACCAAAAGGGAATCACATGTGCCAAAAATATCTGCTCTCTACAATACTGAGTCATTATTTATCACATTATGACTTCATGTAAAGAGCCAGCAAATATAACTGAGGTTTAAAACAGGCAGTTTAAAAAACTGGCACACACTCAGCTGAACTCAGACACCGAACTCCATGATGTTACAAACTACTTGGAAAATCAAGAACACTGACACCGTTTAACATGTTTTCACCCCTGGACTGTTGCAGCAGCCTTTTTAACCAACAACCTGTATGGACTCAGCTGTCCAGACGTGATCGACAGCTTCTGGGTGAGCATCTTAGTACTGGCTTTGAGTTGGTTTTAGAACAGACTAAGATTTTACTGCAAGATGAGAGGTTACTTTTACAGCTCTTCATTTACTTGCTTCCACTGTGACTCTGACCTCTTTAGTACCGTACACTCCGACATGAAACTTGATATCCTCTGGAAAAAGTTTTCTTACTGATCCAGACGTTGAGCTGAAAGGGGACGGAGCGTTTGCAGTCAGGGCCTTGAAGTTCTGGAATGATCTCCATGAGGAAATCAGACAGTGGAGTCAGTAATCTCCTTAAATGTCCACTTTGTAGAAATAACTTGGTTGGGAATCTTCCGAATAGAACCATTAAAGTCCTTTCTAAAAGTATTCTTGTCAGAAAGCCCTTCCTGATTTGACTTGAGTGTTCTCATCATCAATGTGACCGTTAGCGTTGTTGATGTAGTTGCTGTTCTGATTCTTTTTTGTTGTCATTGTTCATCCTTTAACAAATGGAAGGAGGAAAAACGATACTGATTGAGTTGGGAGCTGCTGAAATGGTAAAATCCGGTAACCCTCCTTTGTGTTTAGGGGTAGCCTGAGGTAGTGACACCTGATGAAAGTCAGTGCAGAACTTCCTGTGGTCTCCTCTGTTGTTCCAGGGCCTGATCTGAGAGCCTTCAGGCCCCAGCACGTTACCGCTTATCACTATGAGATGATGATAGGGATGGTCACAGAGTAGTCATAGTAACACTGATGGCTGTTTTGATGCTGTCCTAGGTTAAAGTCCTCTATACTGCAATACAAAGGCAAAGTGCAGTAACTACACATTTGGTCAAAACTGAGTTATGACTGGAATTTGATTTGTGACTGTTTTATCAACTGACAAAGTTTCACGATTCAGTTGTTTCAGAAAAAACAGAGTGAAATTCGCAGTAACTATAAAATCTAGACAAAAACCAAGCCAAACGGCAGTGAGTCCAGTTCCTGCACTCTGATTTTGTTTT
>JAPXVT010000016.1:3967012-3980852 GCA_029823135.1 Acanthurus reversus | reverse complement strand
ACCTGCTAAAAGCTTACCACTGCTCGCATATGTGTATTTTGTTTTGTATTACGTTAATCAGTCTTCTTAATACACTATACTGTGTATTATTATATCCTGTATTCTCTGTACCTTTCTGTGCACCCGAACCGTCCCGTGTGTACCGTATGATTCAATACAATTGATGTATCGCTACACCCCTAACTGCCTTAATTTGATGACCACACATTTTCAAGGGAACTGTGCAGGATGATATACAAATGTTCTTCAAAAACTGTGTAGCTTTCTATCCATGCTGTTGGAAAATGCTGCAAAACCCACTTTGATCCTGTACCACTACAAGAACTGCTCCATCTCCCTTCCTCTCTGCTCTCATCATCCGCTGCTGACTGCTAGTATTCGATCTCTCACTTCCCTTATCTCATCTACCTCCTACTTCTTCTTCTGCCTCCATCTCTCCTCCCATTTCTCTCCCGTTTCTACCTTCCTCCTCATATTTTCTCACACATTTATCTTCGGTTACCATTACATTTCCCTCTGTCTCACAAAGCCATGCATGTACCCTAGTGGGATACTGAGGGAGGAAAGGAAAAAAAAAAGTCTGGTCTCGCCTACAATATGAGACGGAGGGAGATGATGAGAGAATCAGGTGCTTTGTCTGGATGACATAATGTGACTGAATAAGCAAAGGTTCACAGTCAGTTTATGGCCTCAAAACTCTGCGATATAAAGAGCTCTCTCTGTCTCTTTTTCTCTGTGTGACACTCTTATTTCCCTCTTATCATTCTCTGTTAGACCTCTAGCCTCCACATAATAATCACTGTCTCTTCTTCCTTTTACCATCATCTCTCTCTCCTTAAATCCTTCCTATCTGTTCCCATTCAGACAAATGTGCGTGAAGAAAAAAATGTTGATAGGGAGGTTTGGTTTTCGACAGTTCAGAAAATAAGAACTCAACATGAGGCAACAGGGGAGATCCCAGGGTGTGTTTCTGATTTACCTCCTTAATATAATGTGGCTGCCCCAGAGGCCAGGCGGGCAATGCTTCTGGGAGCAGATAGCAATTCATTTCGTCCATGGATGGATTCTCAATCCAGACCCTGAGCTCCCCTCACTGCAGCTGTACATTTGACATATAAATATACAGTATAACATATGCCATTTCTTGGAGGCTATAATCCAAAGTGCTTTTCAGTATGGAAGGTGGGGATCCAGCGGGAATCAAAGTCCCAGCCCTGTAAATCAGCGAGCAGTTTAAATTTCTCAAATGAAAACCACCTTTCCCATAAACCCCCTGGCCTTGCTCAGTTTGTTTTAAAGAGCAAGAAAAATATAAGAGGCGATGAAAAGCTGTAAAAACAGCAAAATACGTTCTGATCAGGACAGCTAATGTGTGACTGGAGTTACAAAGCAGTAAAGCACGCGTCACTTAGTATGTTTACATGACAGTAGAGAAAATCGATTTATCGTGTGAGTCCCGCTAAAACCAGATTTTTAAAATGCATGTAAATATGTTAGTCTGACTGAGGCCGTACTCAATTGAATTTCTCGAAGTCGAGCTAACACACCCAGATAATGTGATTGGGAGTTGAGTAACTTCTGCATGCATACGCCTCAAACGGACCTGGACTGGCCTTAGTACTCTGCACACGACTGATAGTCCCTGTGGCAGTCTTTGACCTAGAAAGTGAACAAAAATTTTTTTTAGAAGAAAACGCGAATCCCATAAGCATGAGGGGAAGCGTGCATTGAATTTGTACTAAAAGTAAAGCGTAGATATAAAGCATACAGCTCTGTAAAGCTGTCCATGTGTTTTTACCCTTCGGCATGGGTTTCACTAGCCGCTTGCTAACTTGTTTATAGCTTGTTTGCCTAACTGGAAGAAAGTCCAATAGCAACCAGCTGAACGGGGCATATCGCCACCTACTGTTGCAGAGTCGGACAATTAATAAATTTTCCCTCTGTGTCTGTTTACTGAGACAAGGACAATAGTCTGACTAAATGGCCTAATTAAGCTTTAACCCTAGCTCAACTGTGCATGTAAACGAACTGACTGTACAGTGCAGATTAGATGCAGCTTCAGGATGATAAAGCATATGGATAATGTTCTTTGTTTTTCAGTCATTGTCTGCTTACTTGTAGATAAATTAGCAACTTAAATCATAACAGACAGTCTGTGGCTATTTCCATTAGAAGGTTTTGTTGCTGCCTTCCCTGCCATGATTTAGCATTAGAAGAATAGTGAGAAAAGTGTCTCTTTCTGCTGAAGCACCTCACTGCTTTTACTCACTGCAATTTGAACAGCAGCTTAATGTGTCTGTGCCTTTGCAAATGTGGGTAAAATGAGACTACGTGTGTAAGCATGTGAGTAAGATGCGGCTCCTGCAGTGTCTGGCTTCGCAGCAGTTAATCCTAACAGCCATGGTGTGTGTGCCGGCCACTTGGGATTTTAAGTGAGTGGCTTCGTGCGCTGTAGTAGGAGGCATCGCAGCAGACCAAACTATTATGTTGATTCAAGGCTTTTCACAGCAAAATCACTGTTAATTCCTAACCTGTGGTGATGGTACGTGACACAGCATAGGTCAGCCCATATTATAAACCAGATTTTGAAAATTAAAACATCTAAAAACACCAAAAATTACAACATCTATCACAGCATTTTTAACTACGCCCACAGATATGTTGATTTGTGATTAGCATCTGTTTGACTTTTATTTTCCACGTGTTCACTAACTTTAAGCTAAATGACTTTATTTCTTAAGAACTGGCTGTTACTTTTCCAAGACGGTTTTCGTCCCTGTCCTTCTGTTCCCCTGCATGCCTTTTCCTTGCCATCCATCATCCACTGAGGCTGCCACACCCTTTAGACTAAAATACTCTTGGCATTGCAGAAAAAATATAAATCATTCATCAGGGCGAAAACTGAACAGGCTTTGATGGGGATACGAACGAAGGAAAAATCTGCTTTTGTGAAACCGTGATGATTTTTTTTTCGAATAAAGTGGGCAACCCCCTAATTATCGCTAAAACCCAGAATGTTCCACATGGCTTTGAGGCCGCGTGACGTCAAGTCGTCTCTCTTCAAAATGAGACTAAGTCATCAAAAAACAGTGAGTCATTTTCACCAATAAAAACTGCTATCCCAGGGAAGGCTTTGTAAACGATACCCTCTGCTCAAATGGAGGGTTTTGAATGTGCGGGCCTCTGAAATCTTAGACCCCCACCACTCGGTTTGTGTGGTGCGTGTCAGTAATTCATCCCCCCTGCAGAGAGAATTGATATTTTGCAGCCCCAGGGGAATTGCTCCCTTCACTACGAACCTGATCTTACTAACATAATATCGGTGTTGGGAGAAATACTCAGATCATTAAATTAAGTTAAAGTTTCAAAACTTTCATGCAAAACTAATCTACTCCAAGTAAAAGTCTTTAGTTATTTTATGCCTATAATTTCATTTATTCTAATCTGTAAAGGAACCAGCAAATAAAGCTGTAAAAAGTAATTTTTTTCTGAAATTTGGATTAGTAGTGGAAAATAGCAGGACTGGGTCAACACTGAAGCATCACCGCACACCGAGTTACAAATTGTAGACTCCTTTATTTACAGATAACGTTTCGATCCATGGGAGGATCTTCGTCAGGTCAAGTTGAATTGTGGATTAGAACAGAAAAAAGTAAAATG
Organism: Acanthurus reversus; assembly: GCA_029823135.1. Taxonomy (NCBI): domain Eukaryota; kingdom Metazoa; phylum Chordata; class Actinopteri; order Acanthuriformes; family Acanthuridae; genus Acanthurus; species Acanthurus reversus. The sequence continues at coordinate 3,977,192 of JAPXVT010000016.1, read as the reverse complement.
TTAAGATTACTTTTACGATACGTTCCACCACTGCCTAATATAGAGAGAATCTTGCAGGGATGGAGCGGTGAGGGGCTCAGCAAGAGAGAATCAAAGTGAGTTATATCAAATGAAGCAACTTTCCTTCAAAGGAATTTCACAGATCACTTTGTACGGACAGAGAGGGAACACAGCCAGCTGGTGCATGAAATGTCTCCCTCCCCTGTTGCTATTTTCCAGCAGGGTCAGTGGCTCTGACTGAAGCGGAATTGTATCCACGCTGCTCTGTCTGGTGACCATTGCCCAAGCTGGAAGCGACATCTGGCAAAGTTGGTTCTAACCTTAAATTCCCTTTGCCCTGTCTGTCTCACTGCAGCGAGAGGTAACACTTCTGTAATTACTGTCGCAACAGATTACAGCTTTCCGATCATAAAAGTGAAGTACTTCAGATTAAATGTATACGAGCTGACTTTCTCGTTTTAAAGGAGGAGGGTATGGTGGTGTTGTGACAGGCCTTAGGTTAACCGACAAAACTAGGTTCTATTTTGTTCTTTTGGAACTTAATTTAGGACATTTTAAAGCTGTGTCTGTGGCAACAAAACAGTGTATTTCAAGGCAAAATGTGATCTTCTCCTAACACTTACCAAATGTTTTTGTGCCGACACCTCAGCACAGTGTTACCATACCAAAAAATCTTAAGATTTGTATCATCAAAAATACATATCTGTGGTTTGCAGAAACATACAATGTCAATATTTATTAAGGCAACTTAATTGGTATTCGGTACTTTGCACTCAATTTTGCAAATGTTCCCCAGTGGTAAGCATTTTTCATCGGCGTATCCATGTAAAGCGGATGAAAATCTACTAAAAATAAAACTAAAAAACTGTTATTAAAAAAACCTCACAGCCGAACCAGTTCATACATCACATTTGCGCTGTAATTACTCACATGTGGCTCACAGCATCAGTGTACCGAGAGCCAGTTTACATTTGTGTCAACATCAATCTGCAGTACATCAGGTGCATCACACCCACATGAGAAATTGCTTCAGCGTGTCATCTGTAATCCAAAGTGCAGGTAAACATGTCCTCGCACATTGTGAGACATTTTTCAGCACGCCTCTGACACTGACACTGCCAAGAATGTGTGTCACCTCCTGTACCTACAATGCCTAACCGAAGGTGGACGTAGTTCCCACAGCCAGAGTGACCTCAGACTGGTCAGGTAAACACACACTGACCTTCAGCAAACAAAACCAGCTATTTGGTGAACACAAGGCATGTCAGTACCATCCTTATCTCAAGAACCTGTCCGTCTGAAAACACATGAGCACGCTGTTCTAATATTTGGAGTAGAAATGCACGAGTACACTCCTGAAATTGCACCATTAGCAGTAGGATTTGATCAGTATGGGTTTTGGAGGGCGATTAGGAGTACTACAGTTACTATTAATGATAATTTGTTTGGTTTCATTTGCTGTATGGTTGCAAATCTCCGTCATCTCTACTAGAAAATCAGCTTTTAGTTTTGTGCGGCTCGAGCTCGCCATCCATCGCCCCCACACAGTCAGGCTGTCAGTCAAAGGTTAGTCTGAATGTGTTTCTGAAAGCTTCCTTGAGTTGCGCTAGCATGTATTCCTCAGGGGTCGACCTTCGCCCCCGACCATTTGTCAAACAAACTAGTGGTAATGCATTTCTGGGACCGAAAAGGTACCTCACCTCACCCTGAGCCCTGAAGGAATGTGGCAACCAGCATGTTGGAAGGTTGTGCAACAGTGAAGCACATCAAAGGCTGATATGGTCAATTACTTCTGCAAAGCTCTGAAGACTAAGGGAGAATGAGAGGGCTGGGTTTTGCAACAGGGGCTTGGTGGCATTTTAGAAGCTGACATGAGAAGTGACTTTCAGGTTGTGCTAGTTTCAGTCACAAGCCAGAACTGTGCAACAAAGGCTGTTTGATGATCATTGCATCAATCACAAATAATGAGGACTGAAGGAAAAAGACAGAAAGATGATTTTTCTATAAATTACTTGAATTCTTGTCGCTTGCTTTGTATTGTTTTTCTTCCTGTGTTTCTACTCTATATTACCCTAGTTTGAGGAGCAATTTACTTCCAGTGGCACAAAATGACCATAATATATCTGCAGGGAGCTGAAGGAACTGCTGATCGATAACAGTGACTTAATGATTAAGTCAGGAGTGTTTAAATCCTTGTGGCTAGTCAGATTCAACTCAATGTTTAATCCAAAGCCAGTCAGAGGGTTCATACAGTGCCTTTCCTTGCTCTCTCCCTTATTTTGATTTGATTGATTTGTTCCAAGGCATTTAAGGTAAGAAGAAAATGGAGTGGGAGGTTCAGGAGGAGGTAAGGAAAGGGCATTTCTACAGAAAACACAAATTATGATATGATTTAGGGTTCTACTGGCTCCTATGAGAGTGTTGTGTATTGTTCTGTAGCAGTGATTGTGAAAAACCTGGCAAACATTTTGCCTTTAGGAGCCCTTCTTATGCTTTTTCAGGGTTTGTCATTAAGATCAAACCAGCAGCCGGCCCACAAATGCATTGTCATGAAGACGTAGCCTCTTTGGGAAAAGCCAAGCTCGTGTCTGCGTATGACTGACGGGAGCCAGCAAACAAGCCTCCGTGACCGCTGGTAAACACAATTAGCATGCCATAAAAGATGAATGGCATGTCTGTGTAATTGTCAAAAGGAATTATGTGCTGAGAACAAGCTGGACCAATTTCATCTTTGCTGAGGCAATGCTGTCAAACAAATTATGTGTAACAATGTTCATTCCATTTGCTTCTCTTCTCCTTTTCTTGCATGTTGAACAAAGCAGAAGCAAGGGTAAGCATGTTTGTTACACATCATTAACTGCTGTATCATGTTACATCGCCGCTAATGCTCGGAGACTAATCTCCTTTCCTCCAATGTCACTGATAAGCGCTCCGTATCTCTTATCTTGACTCCTAAACAGAATCAAACATATGCCTCCGATCCTCTCTCATTAGGATATCAAAGTCCTACTAAAGGTCGTTTATCTCATCCCAACCAGACCCAGTTAATTGAATCCAGAGCAAGATAGAAATCTAGTAAGTGTGTCAGTGGATTAGTAGGGCCTGTCACCACGGTAACCCAGGAGACGGAGGAGGGCTGAAGTTGTTTCCTTGGGTTTGTTGCTTCCAAATGACTCCGCAGAACATCCTCGCTCAACATCCGCCTGATAACCCTTCCTTCCTGAGGCGAGCGACTCTGCGCCGCAATCCTTTATCTCTCTCAATCTGTGTCAAGCAGGAAATGAGACCAGATGTAAAACAAGACGGTCCGCTGACTCGAGACCTCCTTGTAGCCAGGCCATTGACCGTTCATATTTCTGATGAAAACAAGAAAATTTTAATTTGAAAATAAAGCAACCTTTGGGTTTATCTGTTTCTTTGTGAATCCTTCATATCCTTCTTTGTCTACTTCCTTAATATGCCAATCTCAACTCCCCCTCCCTTTGTTTGTATGTCTTACAGTCTTGTTTTCCTTCCTTTTATTTGCTCCCCCGTTCTGGATCATATGATTTGAAAGCAAAGCATCCGCCTCTCTGCAGCGGTCACTGGCAGTCTCACTTTGCCAAAGACCTTGAAAAGTGGGGAGAGTAACTTCATGCGGCCTGCAGAGATCCGGTACTTAAAAAATCGGGCTGTTGCGGTGAAACACAACACAACCGCTCTGGTACGTTTCTGATCCTGAGGCAGGACTGTAGTCTTGTCCAGGGTGTTGGCCTCAACTAACCACAACACCAACGTACGATCAGAGAGACTGTCGACATAGAATGCTCCATAACAAAAAAACCCCTTTACCCAGTGTGTGAAACATTCTTTTTCTTTAGGTCTTTGGATTTTAAGTTTCTCTTGGTATCACAAATTCATTCTTCGATTAACCGTATTTCAAAGATGGGACATGTTAGCAGACATTGGGGATTTAGATGGCTTTCATAAACTATGCACATATTGACTCATTGCTGTGTTGTAGCAAAGTGATTCCACAAAGTGAAGAAGTGTCATGTATGACAATGTCCCAGCCAGATTGGGAAAAAGGTATATTTTGCAGTCTTTTTTCTTACTTTGACTACTCATTGCTAGAGTTCTGATTGTTCTTGCAAAGCCACAAATCACAAATGAAACCCCTGCAAATCATTATGGTTCTGATTTTTGCCAGTCCTCTCTCTTCCCAGTGTTTCCTTTCTCATGAACTCCGGCAGTGTCAACTCTTGCTTCTCCCCCGGGACATCTTCCTCTTCTTCTTCCTCCTCCTTTCTCTTGTGAAAAATGGGATTTTGCATGTTCAGTGAACAGTTGCAACACAGGAACTCCTGCTGGCCGAGGCAATCCCTGCTGGATTTCATCTCAGTACTAGTGAGAGCTTGACGGTGGAAATGCATCTTGGGAATGTGCTAAATGGCAGAATTTGGAGGCACAGAGGGGGGAGGGGGTGCAAGATAAGGAGGATCAGTTAAACACTGATTTGTAGTCTTTAGGCTACAAAGAGATTTTGATGCAACACACTGAAAGCATGTTTCAAAGATACCCAATTAGTGCTTGCTTCCTTTTCTTAAACATTCTGAAGAGGGCTCAGTACAAAAAAGAAGCAAACTGTTGCATTGCATATTCAGCCAAAACAAGTCTGCAGCAAGTGCATTCGGTGATTCATCTTTAAATACTATCTACGTTCAGCTGCCATGTTGAGCCGCCAGGTGCAAAACACGTCTAAACTGGAATAAATACACAACAACAAACCAGTTTTGCTCAGCACTGAGATGGATACAAACCTATAAAATACATGAATAAGCTCAAGCAGGGAGGAGATGTGAACGAGCCAGGCGGAGCTGGAGCTCCTCCAAACAGGTGCTACTGCGCCGCCGTCCCCACAGGAGGCTGTAGGCGAACGGTGTGTGTATATGTGTGTGGGATGGGATGGTGGGGGGAGGTTTTTTATGGTTATTGTATTATCTTATCCTCTTAGGAACCGGTCCTGATATGCTGCTTCCTGCTCAGGGGAAGAGAAGACACGCAGTTGGAGAGATAAGTGCGGCCTAGTCAAAATGATCGTGTGTGATGGTTTTACGTGAGAGAGAAATGGACTGGAAGAGAGTAAAAAGTTTTGGCAAAATGAAATGAAAGTTTGCGCATGTTTCCATTAACTACTTTTATAGAACTTGACATGAGTTCATAATGAATTCAGTCACCAATAAATGATATATTGTGGACAGTTTTAGAAAAATAAATTTTGTCTCATCGCTCAAGGGGACTGATAAATGAAAAATCCACCCTCCAAGCATATTTTTTACTGGCCAAACTGTGTGCATGTTGGTCATAACTTTCATGTTTAATTATTTAAAAAAATGTTGCAGTAAAACAGCTCGAAAGTCTTCACGTGGTTCTTTAATACATGAATATTTTTGTTTAATCAATTAATGAACCAGTTTTTTAATGAACATTGTTGCTGACTGTCACTGATAATGATGTGATGATATGATGTCGATGACTTGAACTTGAACTGCAACTGAACATGTTAAACATGTTAGGTTAGGGTAAAGTTATATTGTTGTGTACACCATTATCTGTGCTGTGCTCTCTACTTAGTTTGCATTGCCCTGAGTTTGTGTGTTTTTTTTTTATACTGTCCTACTTGTTGTCGTCCTATTTGTGCAGTGGCTGCTTCTCACTTGGCAATTAATAGTATCTTGTATCGTATCATGTCATGATGTATTGTACCATTTCCTGTCATATTGCGTCGCATCGTGTCCAATCATTTCGTATTATGGCGTGTTACCTTGTGATGAATCCAATCGTATCGTGTCATGTCACATCGTATTGAATCCTTGCAGTGTGGCAGATGGCCTTTTTAAAAGGTACTCTCCGAATGGGAAAATCTACCTCCATTGGTGCATTCCGGATCTGAATTTATGACCCTGATTATGGAATTTCATTGCTGTTTCTCCCTTATGGTGGCATTTGTGTTGTTTCCTTAGTTACTCTCAATATCTTTTTATGATAGACAAGGCAATGACAAGTATTCTTACTGGAGGTCGAATTGGGGATTGCAATGTACACATCTTATACCTTTGCTCTATTCAATCATTACTTTTGTTAGTGAGGTTTGGTTATGGGGCATTTTGACGTGTTTTGTCTACTGTAGCCATCAGTACCTATTTGAAACCAGATTTAGGAAGGATCTGCTCCAGAAACACACACGCAGTAAAAGAAAAGCACACTTTAAACACTTCTAAGCCAGGTGGCAGGTCCTGCATTGAGGCGGTTTGAGGCAACAGAAGTGGACTGACAGGTATGGATGGGTTAGTTATTGTTGGAGGGTTTCACATTGGGCACACAGGTGGAATTCTGAGGAACCCAAGCCGACCACTGGAGGAGACTTCAGAGGATGAGGCTCGGAGGAGAATGTCAACATTGACAGCTTCCCAGGAACACACACACAGGCGATAACCACAAATGTTACACTCGCCTTTGAGGTCTAACAGGGTTCTTTCGCCGCAGGCACACTCACAAACCGACAATAACTAAGTGTCAAGATTGTCTTTGAGGTGCATCTTATTTTGTCTGCTAGCGCACACACAAACACAAACACACACTTGGTAAATCTAAGTAGATTGTCTTTGTGGAATATCTTTTTCTACCTGCACGCACACAGCTTCAGCTGCTGTTTAGGCCTTTGTGGGGTATTGTATTTCGTCTGCGAGCCTCACACACACCAAAATGTCTTTGAAGTGTATGACTGTATGTCATTGGCAATACAGGCCACGCACACACACACAAACACATGCACATGCACACAGTCTCCAGAGGCTATGGATGTCTTTGAGATGCACCACCAGACTCTTTTCAGAAGAAGACAAAAAGTCTTTTCTGAGAGTTCTGGGCTGAGAGCGGCGGCCTGCACTCTCAAGCAGCATCACAGTGTCACTTCAAACAGAGGCCTGAGACAGCTCTCTGTCTGTCACAGCATGCAGCGTTCAGACCGGAGCTCCAGAGGAAAGATACTCACTGACACCACATCGGCTCACACACACATACACACACACATCCATGTAAACCTATCTTTGTGAGGACCCATTTTTTGACATAATGCCTTTGCCTTTCCCATCACAACTGAACCCAAACCTTAAACCTCATTCTAACCTGAACCCTGAAACCAAGTCTTCCTCAAACAGTTATTAGGTGTCTGGTTTTCGGACCTCACAAATAAGTAAAACAAGCCCACACACAGACACATAGGAAAGAACTACAAATGGTAGCTTTACTTTTCAGAGGCTGACTGCAGGGGCACCAGCGTAGCATAGCTGGTAGAGCGGGCACCCCAAGTACAGCGGTTGCATCCTCGCTGCAGCTTCTCTGGGTTCGATTCCACTCCTGGCCATTTGCTGTGTGTCGTTCTACGTCTCTCTCTCCCATCAATTTTCTGTCCATATCTTCAGCTATTCTGTCAATAAAGGCTCAAAAAAGCCCAAAAAATATCTTACAAAAAAAGAGACTGACTGCTCCTGTTCTTCTGAACTGTGTGAAAACAAAGGTTTAAAACTCAAAATACCAGGAAAGACTGTCTCTGGCATATGTATTTGGCTTCTTCACGTAGTATAGGCTTTTTGAATGTGTCTGCACTGGAACGAGAACAGTTTACTTTTCTTCCTTCCTCTCTTCCTCCTCTGATAACAGAGCAAGTTAGACGGTTATCTTTCAGACAGATCTGATCTGACTGAAAAGTTGTGTCTGTGTTCTCTCTGAGTCCAGACAGATGTGAGTTGGCCAGACGAGGTCCTCCTGACAAGCGAGTTACTGCTGCCGCTTCCTGCTGGGACGGGCCTCGACCTCACAACATCAAAGCAGAGCCTAGCTCCTGTATTGCCAGGGCAAAGTCACCGAGGCGAATCCGCCAGCTCCCAGACACACACACACGATAGAAGTCTAGATACACACTGATACAGAAACATACAGCCAGCTCTATTTTGCCCACATATCTTCATTGTTCAGTGGTGTTGGTTGCAGATGAAGGCAATGGCAGTCATGCTCCTTTTCACAAGATGATGGAGCAGCTTTATCGGCAGCAAAGACCCGAAAAGTTCTATTTTTCTGTCATGAGACAAGAAACTAAAAAGAAGAAATCACTCAGCTAAACTGGCCACTTTCAACTGCCAGTTTTCTGTTTGTTTATCTGGAATTCACAAGATTTTCCCTCTCCAACTGGAGGAGAAGTCGTCTGATAAGCAAATTTTTGGGTCAAATTGTGTTACGAAACACTGTTTGGTTCAGATGTATGAAATGTTTGACTGTTGTTTGCATTTAAAAATCGCAAAACAAATGGGTGAAGAGAGATTTACACCAGTGGTTGCTTTTAAAAACAGCAAAATATGTTTCTTCTAATTAGACAGCCTGAAATACTTGGCACAGCTGTATTAAAAGCAGCTGAGAGCAAGAGTGAAAAATGCCTCTGTAGTCACAGAAAAGTCATATGAATAGAAGTAGTCAAAAGAGTAATGAAAAGAATAAATAATTAGTAAAGAAAAAAAATACATACACAAATAAAATAGAAAATAATAAAATAAAATAAATAAATAAAATAAAATGCAGCCTTATTAGTAGTCAGATCAGTCCATCAATACAACCATCACTTTGTATGTTGTTATGCTCCAGGAAATCATAAAAAACATTCCAAATTTTCCAAAACTTATCAAGTTTGTCTTTTGTGAAATAACTTATCCTTTCAAGAGCAAAGTCAAAAGTCATTCCTTTCAGCCACTGGGAAGTTCCAACGATATTTTGTGTCTTCCACGAGCAGGCAATGCATCGTTTAGCCTCCAAAAAACAAACATTAAGCAAGGACCTTACATTGTTTGAAATTACAAAGTCATCTGGGTAAATGTTCAAAATACATAATTTAGGATCAAGAGGTACCTCTTTACCAACAATCTGACTGATAAGATCCAGGACCTTTCTCCAAAAGCAGGTCATCTGTGGACACTCCCACATACAGTGGAACAGAGACCCCTTGTGGTGATTACATTTTGTGCATGTGTCGGGAATATTAGGATTAAAGTGATGCAGCCTAGCCGGAGTAATATACTGTCTGGTTAGCCATTTATATTGCAGTAATTTGGAGTGTGTGTTTACTATTTGGGTTTGAGCTAAGAAGCAAGCCATTGACCATTCTTCCTCTGTTACATTAACTTTCAAATCTGTTTTCCATGCTTGCAGGATATTTGAAGATTCTTTGCACTTATCTACAAACAAGCTATGTAGTAATGACACCAGTCCCTTGTCTTCTAAATGCTTTAAAGTAATGTCCTCTAGACAAGTTAGAGGAGGAAGCTCTAAACTGTTACGCTGCCTGGACATAATAAAACTTCGGGGCTGAAGATATTTGAAGAAGTGCTTTGTGGGAATTCCGTATGTGGTTTTAAGCTCTAAAAATAAAACTATAAATTTATTCTCATTATAAAGATCAGACACCTTAGCTACACCTTTGGCAGACCAGAACTTAAAGCCAGAGTCTGCTCTGCCTGGCCGAAAGTCATCATTACCAAAAACAGGCGAAAATTGAGATAACTGTTGTGTCTCACCCATATATGCAAGAGCACTGTGCCAAATCATTATTGTATTTTTCAGGAAGGGTTTTTTTTGTTTTGTTTCATTATTTTTTTCTTATCTGCTCAGTACATATACAAGTTAATAGGGATTGCAATTGATTGGGATTCCATTATGACCCATGCAGGGGGATTGTCCTTAACAAAGTAAAACATACCTGCTCTGATTTGAGCTGCCCAGAAATACCATGTAAGATTTGGTAATTTTAGTCCACCTCTATCATATGGTAAATACAACAAGGAGAGCCTAAGTCTTGGACGTTTGTTGTTCCAAATGAAGTTTGAAAAGGTTTTCTTAAATAGCTGAAAAAAAGAAGATGGTGGAGAAAGTGGAATTAATTGGAAGAGGTATAACATTTTTGGTAAAATTGTCATTTTTAGAACGTTAATCCGTCCTATAAGACCTTTTAATGGCATAAGACAAGGGACTTGTCTCTGTACTTGTCCAAACACTCAGGATAAACGGAGCCCAGGTGGGGAGGGTGGACAGATTTTTAAATATCTTGGCGTCCACATCACACAGGACCTGACATGGTCCTACCGCATAAACATAC
>JAPXVT010000016.1:3907845-3918298 GCA_029823135.1 Acanthurus reversus | reverse complement strand
AAAAAATAGTATTTTAATGTTCACACTTGTAATCAGATGTGATGTGAGTGTAAGTTATGTAATGTTACTCACATTTTTAATGTAATCTCATCAGACAAGTAACATTAGACAGGCAGGAGTTTTATCTCACTGATGTCCTCAAATGTCTTGTTTTTCTTTTTCACAAACCAAAGATATTTATTTTACTGTCAAAGAGGACTTTGAAGAAACCAGAAAACATTCAGATTTATTAGCAGATTTAAAATTTATTTGTATGGCATATCAAAGTTTATATTGCGCATTTTATATGGCTGAGATGCCAATAAATAGGTTGTAAAAGTTTAATTTTCGGTCAGTCGTCATTTTATTTAAGCCCCCGGACACTCAGCCGACCAACCCCCCCCCCTTGTTTAGCCTTGTTTAGACTCGTGTTTCTGGTGTTACAAGGTGGTGGGTCATACACCTATTGTGTTACTTGACCGCCGGCACCGCCAACTACTGTCAGATCTGTGCAGCAGCAGCACTGAGTCACAACAGAGTTGCTGAAGACACAATTTCATTTATAACATGATGAGAGTAAGGAAAGTTAACGATGGCAAAGTATTGGTTGTCATAGTGAAACGCAAAACGCAACAAGTTACTTCACAATATTTCAAAAGTTAATGGAAAACTTGATAACTTGAGTGACACCTGTAGTCTGTAGCTGTTAATCTAACCGCTTCATTCTGGTTCCATTATGTTCACGGATGATATGAAAATATTCAAAATTGATCCGCTTTAAAAAAGTGCTAAAAATAACCGTTTTTGCTCTGAAAACACGTTGTTGAGGATCGACAGCAGTTAATAGCGGTTGCTGTTCAAGTAGAGGTGCTCCGATCGATCGGACACCGATTTAAATCGGCCGATTTTCACTCCAAATGACTCGATGGGCCGTCGCCAAATTACCCGAATCGGAAAACCGATCTTTTATGAGTGAGCTGCACCATTTATGTCCAAATTAATGTGCAATTTTAATGAGGAAGCGCTCATAGCAAGGAGGCACCATAGCACCCGCCTACCTAACAACACGATACTGGTGTGGAACGGAAACAAGAAGCACATGTCCCGTCATGTCGTCTGTTTGGCAGTTTTACACTCATTTGGAGAAAGACCTCAAAAATGCAGTTTGCATTGTAAGAAGAGACAGATGGTACAGATACTTCAGTAGCAAAAGGTAAACATTTTCTTCTTTTTTAAAAACTGTTATTGGTATCGGAATTGGACGATCCTGAGGGGAAAAAATCAGGGATCAGGATGGGGCCCAAAAATCCAGATCGGAGCATCCCTAACAGAATCTTTTGTTAAACACGGAATATTACGCAATTTAACGTAATTTTACTGAAATTCTGTTTCTGGTGGTTGCTAATGTGTGGGACTTCGGGTACATCACTTCACAAACACTCCTGCCCACCTCCCAAACAGTGCAAGCATGTCCAAGTGACTGCCAAAGACACCGGCAAAGTCAACAAACAAACAAACAAAAACTACGAAACTCGTTACTTACCTGAAAATACTGAGCTGAGCAGTTTCCGAACAACCTTTATGCATCAAGTGATATGCTGTTTTGCTGATTCAGTCAGCATGCTGTCAAATAGAAACATGCAGATTCATGCAAAGACCACTTGCGGTCTAAAGCCCATGCGTTTGCAGTCGAGTATTTTGTTTGTACTTAAAGCAATGCAAAGCTTATTATAATAAGGTGCATGCATTATTTTGTTTGCTTGAAGCACTTATTAGTGCAATGTTGCTTGCATCATTAAATTTACAGTTATTTCTTTTCAAATTTTGGACATTTTATTCCTTCACAGTAATAACACTCAATCTATGATGGTAAAATTATCGTAAAAGGTGTATAAAAGGAATCCCAATAAATTGAAATGGAAAAAAAAGGAATATGGGAAAAAATAAAAGGGATTTTTTAAGGGCTCTACATACACCAAAATATTCAGAATTTTGCTCTTATTCAACTATATTTCTCAATACTGCAATAACATCAACTTCCTCATTTTACTGAAAATAATCATATTACACAACAAAATTAAATAATTAATTGCAATGGCAAATGGCTCTTACAATTGCTATAAACAAAGAAGAAGCCCAGGTACTTGCAAAAATACCACCAATCCCGTCAACACTTAACTAATTGATATGAACAGTTCTGACCAATCTAAGCATAAATGTTTACTCTAAGTATTCAATGTTGGGGTGGATAGGGAAAAAAAGAAGTCACATCCAGTGTGCGGAAATTAAAACTGGCATGAACTCAAAGCTTTCCGAAAGCGAGTTCCCAAGACCAAACTCTGAGAATGTGGACAAACAATGAGCAGCTAAATTACTTTGCTTGAGCCATTGTTTTCCCGGAGAGAGCAGAGATCCCGGAACCTGCAGCAGCTCTACTTTGGCACAACACGCCACTGCAATTTTATGTTTTTTAACTTGACCTTTTTGCCTCTGATCCTTCAAGGTGCAACCAATGGGATGTCACAACCTGAATGTAACATAAAGGATAAAAAGTTTCATAAACCCAAATTCTCAGGGTCTTGACAATGTTTTATTACAAAGAAAATCAGTTTCCAGATCCTCTTTATTGTCTTAGAATTACATTACTCACAAATTGTCTTTTTTATGTTTGTTGTTTAACTTTTCAAATGCTTTTGCTATGTTGTTGCCTGGCATATATAAAAAGGTCCATAACACTAATAATGTGTAGAGAGCTAAAGGCCAAACAAAAGCACACATATGGCTGTTTTCAACTGTGTGGATCTGGAAGATGAAGACAAAAAGGAATTTTTTACAACAACTACAGACAACCTGTTGTTAAAATTCATCCTATTTTGGCACAGACATTAAAGTGGACCACATTTAAATTTAGGCTCCTGTGACTGCTTCAGCAAAGCTTCCCTATTCTAGGTTCCAGCAAAACCACCACTAAGTATCAGGTGGAGAGGGAGCACATTCCAGCTGAGGGGAGGCGGAAGGTGGAGGTAGCGGTCAAGGAGGCAGGGATGAAAGCTTGGAGGATGACTGTACTAACCATCTCCACGCACCGCATGCTGCAGCTGAAAGCAGTGTGTTATTAACCCACACTTGCTAAGTGCTGCTCTCCACAGGCAGCTTCTGCATTCAGCGCTGGGTTTAATTAGGTACAGTCAGTCCTCCTTTAAAACAATACAATCATTTGTGCTATGACCCACGGCTTCAGTTCTCTTGCAACAGGTGTTATTCCAAAATATGTATCCTCTCAAAAAGGTATGTCACCGTTAACTGGTTTTCCTGTTAACCGCGATTAAAAATGTCACAATTATAAATCCGTGGAGGCTTATTAACACTAAGATTTAAAGTGAAACTAAACAACTTTTGGGCATAACTTTGTCATTATAAGGTAAAATCTGATTAAAAAGTGTAATTGGGGTTGAAAAACGACATAATTTGCTGCTAAACTGGTCTCCAAACGAGCCCTGTTATTACCATGATATTTTCTTTGCAACCGAGAAGAGAGTTTCATGGAAAAATCAAAAATCAGTGATGCTCTCTGTGCTCTCTGTCCTAATCCACCGGTCTACGCTGCACCTCTAAGTGACAGGTGTCATCAGTACAAGCTGATTAGCTCACCATGCTCTGACTCACCTCTGCCAACAACAACAGAGTGTCTGCACGCCACACCGTCAGTCGGCTCGAGCTCGAGCTGAGATCGACCAGTTTACTCCACTGCAACTTTCCCTGCAATTGTTTCGTCTCGGGTCAAACTGGACTTAAAAGAGAGAGAGCGACAACCAATGCATGAGCCGGCTCAAACAGCTGCAGTGAATTTGTTTTCCCATGAGTCTCATGCTACAGCTAACATTAGCTTGCTACTGCATCTACTGCAACTTTAAAAATAAAATTTAAAAAAATCACTGAGGGCAAGCCTGCAACTGCTGCAGCCGAAACGAAAGGTTGCCAGTGAACCTCCCCCTTATAAAAAAAAGTTTTGAAAAAAGCAATGGAGCAAATTTAGCATTACACTGGTGGTGTGCACCCCAACTTAAAATATTGTGCAGAACACACCGTTGACAGTCAGAGAGAGATTGAGAAAGAAACGCGAGACAGAGAGACATATCTTCAACGTGTTAACATAAAACAGACAGTACCTTGACTACACCTGTATATCTGTGTGGGTGATGAGTCACAAAGACACGGGACGAGAGGGACATTGTGTTCGGGGCTACGTTACTGTACGTAAACAGACCCTAATCCCTGGACCTCACAAGGCTAATGCTAACGCTGCATTGTCGACAATGGCAGAGCGACCAAGCGATCTTTAGCCACCAAGAAAAATGGAAATCACAAGTGTGGGAGTATTTTTATTAAATATTTTTTATGTATTATTTTGCTACTGTATAATGTCTTGAAAGGCAGCAACTGTTGAAGAAGCCAACAAAGAAATTTTGTGGGGAAAATAAAATGAATCCCTCTAATTTACAGATACTAGTGTTAATTAATTTACGCATAATAACCGTGAAACTGGGATTATTTCTCAGACTATAACCGCATCATCAAAATCTATAATCATGTTATCCCTGCTCTCAAAGTGTGTTCCTTCTGGTTAACTGTGATGCCATGTTTGTGATGTTTATGTCAGTGTTACTGCTGGAAAGCAAAACAAGTCAAATAGCAGCTCAGCCAGCAAAAATAATAATTATTATTCTAGACTGGAATTAATAATGTCGAAATGTTTATCTATGTCATGCTGTGAATGGTTGGTAACTCGACGGTTTGATGTGTCGTGTGTGTGTGTGTGTTTGTCTGTGTGTCTGTGGTTTATATGTAGATACCACCCTGGGTTGATGACATCAGCACTGAGGTTGTGCTGTGGCTGTGAAAACAAACACACAGGGGTGCTGGAGATAAGAGGGGTCAAACACCTCCGCCCGCGCAGCATTCATACACACACACACACACACACACACACACACACACACACACGCATGCACACACGTTTCCCCCAGGGTGGTTGGCTAGATAGTCACGCACCTGGCCCTGTCAGCACTCTGAATGCTATCAGTCAACCGCACGTCAGACAACATGGAAAATAAAACAAACACACGCCTGCGCTGGCACATGCACAACAAAGAGGTGCCTGAGCATACGGAGGTATGTAGGGTGACTCGGGGGAAACAAGCGTGCGCCATTAACATATATCAAGCGTGACCCAGAGGACATAAACATGCATTCGCTTTCATCCTCTCTGTGTGTCTCTGGGTCAGGATTTACAGATAGATTCCAGCTCCTCAGTCAACCTTTGGCTTTTTCCGCGGTCAACCACCCACGCAAAAAACATGCATTTACCCAAAAACATTCAAGCACAATCTCTCTTCCTACATTCCCTTGTTCAAATTGTTGATCTTTGTGTGCAATTCTGAATTGCTTGCATAAGAAGCATAAGGTAAGGAATTAAATTTAAGTCGATCTTTTTATCATTTAGAAAAGTGCAACATTTTGTGCAGTGAAATGTAAATGAAAAATGTGAAGTGTTTCATTTTGGGTGCAGCAGAAAAATAATGAAAATGGACACAGCTTTAGCAAGCAAACAATATACAATGTAATAGTACTGCATTAAAAGAATTACAAGTTTTGTATTGCACGTCATGTTTCAGAAATGCTGCTTAATAGAACAGAATGAGTTCTTATTCAAAGAAATGGCTCCAACACTTATTCTTCTAGCTTGTTGAGGGAGCTAATAGGATAAAAATAAATATTAAATATTTGTACTGTTGTGTTGTTAATCTGCACCATTAATGTATTTGGAGATTGAAGTACTAGTAAAAGTAATCTTTCTAATATTGTTCAAGTCTGCCTTTTTAAAAAAAAAAAAAATTGCAAAAGAGTTGTACTGAAACAATGTAGGGAGGTGGAGGATCTTTAAACTTAAGTGTTCATAACAGTTAGCAAAAAGAATAATTCCACTTTAAAGGGATAGTTCACTAAAAACTGAAAATTCACTCGGGCCAATTGAAGGTCTGGTGAAGTTTTTTAGAGCACAAAACACGACTGAAGTTTTACACGAATAAGGAGTCGCAGTCATCTCCTAAACAATTGAAGCGAATGGTGACTAGGATTCAAACCTAATGCATGACAAATCCATAAAATACCTCCAGACTGCTTGTCCGAGGTAATCCGATAATTGATTGTTTTTAATTATCCCAGCTATTGTCAACCCCAACACCAAGTGACAACTGTACTTAAAGTGTGTACTCGAGTAAATGTACTTTACTTTAAAAGGCATTGCAAAGCAGAGATTCAGCTTTAACTTACTCTCTCAAATAACTTCTTTGCATCTTCAGTTCTGTCCTGTGTAGAATATTTCCCCTCATTAATCAAACTTTCTGTTTTGCAGCTACGCTTGCACTACTTCTATTTTATTCACTCATTCACTTACATAAGAAATATCTCACTCTCACATACGCATGTTCACTCAGTCACTTGTATTCACTCACCTTCACTAGCTTAAAACTCATCTTGGGATTACATTATCTCAGTTTTCTGACTTACTCTTGCATTCATTCACGTCCTAACACGCTCATTCTCTCCATCTTTCACTTGTATTTTTTCTCTCTGTGTTGCTCCATCCTCCTCTCAAACAATGATATCAAAGTCCCTGAGCTCATGTTCCATGTCAAGTGATACACTACTTCTGGGGTCAGAGCTTGGATCCAGAATTACAGCAAGAATGTTGGGAGATGTCAAGAGAGTCGTTGACACTAGATTTGATTTCCATCCTATTGTGTTGGAGGAGTGAAAACAAAACATAACATCATTCCTGGGGTATGACACAAAATGATACTTCAGTGAGGGGATGAGGGAGGAGAGGATCATGACTATACATCATTTTAATGTATCTTCTCCTACATGGTGGGATGCTTACAACTACTCATAACTGCTCTGCATTTTTTTTAGCAAGGCCTCTATTTTAGAGAGGACATCTATCATACAGAAAGTCATTTTCAATGACATTTTTAGCAGCAGAGTGGCCCTCAAAGTTTGCTTTTAGACATTCCAACAACCGCTACTTGTCCTGTTAGACACAACGATCCAGTTCACCCCTTCTATCACAAAACCGTCGCTTTATTGTCTCCGCTGTCATAACTTTCCCCACTTCCCCCCAGTAAAAAAAACTTTTAAACTTGACAAACTGCAAAGGTCAATGGCTTCCAATCCTTGTGGCAGAGTCGGCGTAAATCAATTCCATTTATGACCATCCCATTCCTTTTCCATGTGATTCGCTTCGGTCTTCCCCACATCCACCCCATGTTTCCCTTCTGGTAAAAGACCTGTGTCCAAGGCGAATGTCGGATTTCACAGCTGGAGTTGATAAAGTCCTAAAGTGCTGAATGGGACTCTTCCCTTAAAAACAACAAGTGAAGACAGATTCTAGAGTTGCCCCAAAGCTGCGCTGGGGTGCTGCAGGGGAAGCTGCTGCCAACTGAGGGCGCTGTCCAGCAGAGATTAGGGAAAAGAAGAAACCTACTTCTGCAAAAATTGTGTTTTATTAAAGGAAAAATATTATGCTTTGATATCTTTTCTGACCTATGAATGTTGTTACAATGCTGGATACTCTTGTTTAACGATGCAAAAGCGTCACATCACTGAGCTCTGCACGCTGTTTCACAGGGTTTTGTTGTTTCTTTTTTACACTGTTTTTCCAGTGGCATTAATGCGTGTTGGACTTCCTTATATGGGCATGCCAGCTCGTGCACACAGAGCTGTGCCTGCCCCCTCCCCTGCTCTGCTCCGACACCGCTGCATTCTGCTCTCTGCTTCATGGATTACTGTCAGCAATTTGTTCAAGATGGCTCTAATAAAGTGTTTATTTTTGGGTGAATGAAGGACAGTTAACTTTGTTAAGCTTTCCTAAAGAAAAAAAAACACCAGACAGATGTTGATAGTGTTCCTGTTTTTTGTGGATTTATTACGTGTGGATTTATTTACTCAACACGTGCGCATGAGCTGGATTAACAGCTAAACTGCTGCTAAAGGACGACGCTGTTCTCACATTGCTTTGTCGTGTTAGAAGAGTGAGAAGCACAAGCTATAGGTAACTTTTTCTCAGCGTCATAGCTGTGTTCATTTTGTGTCAGTCAAGAGGTTGTGAGTACAACGGAGTGCGGAGACGCACATGAGGGAAAAGGGGAAGAGTAGAAAGCTACACAGACCATTTTGAGAAAATGCAGAAAATGAAAGGAAGACAGAGGCCGCGAGTCAAAGTTTTCTGAAGATCTACAACCTTTACTGTTCGGTCAGTTGTGTCTAGCTGCTCTATAGGAGTCCAAAATCAAAATCAAAGACCCTAAAATGAGTATAATATGTCTTCTATAAGGATTTAACTAATGTTCCTACATTTAGTAATGCTACATCGGAGCAGCAGTAATAATGCCATCAGTTGAAAGAAAACATCATCAGACATCAATAACTCATTCAGTTACGATGTTATTTTGTGTAAATTGGAAAGAGAAAATTCAGTCAAATGACTAAAACAAACCCAACAGAGACAGTGTGGCACCATCCTCCAAATGCTTCAATGTCATCCCAAGCCAAAAACAATTCCAAACTGATTTTTCACTAATGTTGGAGCGCACTCTACTATTGTTAGTGAATTATATTTTTACATGACAGGTCAAGCAGAACAGTCATCACATAAGGGATGAAATTGAAGGAGGATGTTTTTGGCCATTGAGGCTACAGGCAGACGTCCCAAAAACAACAATGAAGTGAGACAGTACCACACTTTTCTTCACATGATTTTTTTGTGGGGAAATGAATTTACTATGAGTCATGATGATGAGGCATATCTTTGGGTTTTGGTACCCTTTGAGAAGAAAAAAAAGCATGGCTGACAACAAACCAGAATCCAGGCTTCAAGTTTTACTCACTTACACGGTACATAAAGAAAACTTGTTCAGCCCCTTCATACATGTTTCTAACCATAACCAGCTGTCCAGCTGTCTGGGTGCGGATGTGTATCTGTCTCTCATATCTCAGCTGCTATCATTTCTGTCCCAACTGAGTTTTCTTTCATCCATAATCACAGCATGAAGAGATTTTTTCTTTTTTTCATGAGAAAACTTGAGAGTCTTTGCAAAGTTGTGTCTAATACTTTTTGCAGGTGGCTCATTCCATATACATTTTCACTGCCCATTATATTTTTTTAATGTACAATTTAGTTTTTTTTTTCTTTCTTTAACAGGCCTGAAAGGAAATGCAGGTAAACATGTGGATTGATTGTACAGTCAGCGAGAAAAATGCATTCATCTGTTTTGATATAAGCTATCTCAGTCTGAAATGTCAGTTCCTCATAGAACATGACTCATCAACCACTGCAATCATCGCGTCGGAAATATTTACACCTGGTTGTTGTGCCAGACTTTCAGTCTACAAGCTCTGCATTGTAGCATAGCAAAGTTCAGGAACAACTTTCCCCTCTAAATCTGCCCTCATGACTTCTGCACATGAGCAGTGTGACAGCCTGGTAACTAAACCAATGAGCCAGTCAAAGGCTAATGAACAGTTTCTTTAACTGCCAGTCCACCTGAAAATCTGCCACTGTAAGGAGACGAGATTAAGAGAGACTCAACTTAAGGTTCACGGTCATGCAGTTCCCCAGGAGTCACACTGCAGGAAACTCTTAATCAAGCAGCAGGAAGCCCATCTCAACACTCCTCTCACCACTTCTAGTATCTCGAATCCATGGGGAAGACATTTACCACGCTGCATTCAGGCACTGATAGCATGTGTCACTGTATAACCACAAAAACCCATGTGCAGATTCTGCAGTCAATCCAATGCAACTGCACTGATAAAGAGATCTAAATAAACATGATGTTTTGAAGATCTTTTCTCTCAAGACATACAAAAGACGGGCCTGACCAGTATTGGTTTGCAGTGTTATTGGCCCATATCAGCCTATTGCAGATATGCTGATATCTCCTATATGAACTGATGTTAAAGTAGTTTTTCGAGGCTGGAAAAATGCTTGAGCTAAAGATTTAATATGGTGTAATAAAGTAGTTTATACTGCAGATAGTGATCCGTAATTAAACAACTATTGAGTGAGGTGCTTCCTGTTCAGTGCAATGATGTTTATTGCCAGTTTTTACAATATATACACCAAAGTGTTGAACATTGAAATTTTCTTTTTTGCAACTTATTATCGGTATAAGCATCACCCCAAAATCCTGTATCGGGCAGTAGAGTGACTAGATGAGAATGGGTGAAATTTGGGACAGGGGAGTTGGGAGTGGGCATGGTTTTTCTCTTAAAATGAACTGTCTATTTGAAGAAAAATAAAAAACCCACAGTGACTTTGTTGTATCATTTCAAAAAACTTTGTGTGCATCTTGTAGGACGACAGTAATTCACTGGTACTTCCCTCCCCACTCCACCTGGTGCTTGCAGTAAT
>JAPXVT010000016.1:3719409-3730048 GCA_029823135.1 Acanthurus reversus | reverse complement strand
AAGATTTTTATCTACGGCTCATTTATGTGAATCACCACTTTTAGGAAGTTTTCCTTCAGTTGAAACTGATCATGTATCGGAGTAAAATGCACGGGAGCTTACTTGGGTCAGACAGGATGGAGTCTGTCTTGGGCAGAAACTGGTCACAGCGGATTCCCTGGTATCCTTCTCGACACCTGGGGAGAAAGAAGAGCAAAAAAAAAAGGCATCAGTCTATGAATCAGTTCGTCAAGGACGAATGCAACCACACACATGGAGAAGGCGCCCACAAACCGCCTCCTCATGTTTTGAGAAGAATGTAGGTAAGGCCTGGCTCTTGCAATGGACCTGCAATGGGAAGAAAATTGAAGTCTTTTTGTCTTTTTCAGCCAAAATCACAAATTAGAGTCGCAGCAAAAAAGAAGCAAAAAGTGAGACCATATAACCTTTCTCTGTGGGCAACTAGATGAGTTCCAGGCTCCTTGTTTGGTCAAAGGAAATCTTCACAGAACATACTAAATGATGAATCAAAATGTAAAACTTTTACCTTAAAGCAATGAGAGAGAACTGTGTTGAGGTGAACTTTCCAGTGATGATTAATCTGCCGTAAAAAGATTTTTCCCTTCGTGCTCTTAACCCCTTTCAGACCACCAGCCTCAAGAAAGTCTGATCGGGAGTCGTCAATTAATTAAAGAAACATTCCGTGGTGTCTGGACAGACTTTCAAGAAATGTATTGGATCTGATTGGCACATTTCGTGCTCAGGCAATGATCATTAAGCAGCTAATGAATTCTGAAATGGGCTCGGACTGTTCGTCAGCGAGCGTCTCAGGGAAAGACGTGCGTTGCGAGGATGTAATTTTAATTCATTTTGGCTCAATAAATAGCACATGTAAGAGTAACAGTGTCTTACAGTGCGGAGGGATGACACACAGGCTAAAATGCCAGCATGCTGTGTGAGGCTTAATTGGGTGCCTCGCTTGGTTTGGATATCAATACTTGCTTCTGGCCGTTTGTATCTCGCTTGCAGCTCTGTTTTTCTTTGTTCCTCTTGAGGAAAATGCATCTCTACTTCATGCAAATAAACAGAAACTTATGCAACACAAGTGGCTTGCAGCTCACTCTCAAAAGCTGATCTATAAAATATATCATTTGATTTTCCACTTTCACAATAAAAGCATCCCATCCACATAAGGACTGTTTTGAATGAATGTGCATCTAAATGAAACACAGCTGAAGTGCAGGGAGGAGCATGTTAAACCAACAGGCAGTGATAGAAACTTAAACCCAAAGCAGTGATGGTCAGTCAGAGGCCTGACTTCACTGCAGCAGGATGTCTGACCAGTTTTATTTCCAAAACTTGCATCATTGCAGGAACTGTGTTGGAGGAGTGTTGGATTATCCAGTAAACTGGACAAAAGGCCAAGATGAAGAGACAAAAGCTACGTTTTGTACTCGTGAACAAAGCCTGAGCCTTGGTTTTCTCTTTCGACCCAAACTGCATCCCAATTCCTCCCCTGTGGCTTTGTGTCATTGACGCTCCTGGAAGTAATCTGTATCCGCACTGACAAGTTGACAGCAGAGCAAATATACATATCCCAGTGGTCTCTGCCTTTGGAAGCCCCCAACTGGGAGAACATCTACGTCCACCCAGACAAAACACCAGAGCTGTGCACGGAGATCAAGCTCACAAAAGAATGAAGTGTGACATATCAAAGACTTATCTGTGCAGAATAATAATAGCGACCCTCTCTTTGTCTTTCATCTATGGTGAGTGATTTTCAATTATTAAATGAGTTGCAGTAGGCGGGCAAAGATGCACTTGACTGTGCATGCCAGCGGTTTGTTTAAAGAGCATCTTTAGTGCTGGGAGGATACGAGGGCAAACGCGGTGACGGAGGAGAATCTGGGATGTCGACGCTGAAACTAAACACAAATGTAGACAAAAATGTTGTTGTGGCATTAAATCGAAGTTCAGAATGGACTATTTTATTACATACATACTGCAAAAAATGCTCGGTACTGGAGTGTGCTGTTGTCCCACATTGTGATGCACAGAGGAGATGAGAGCTGCAGCACTTTAAAATAAATTGCAGTGGTGAGATAGAAACAGAATTGGTAAACAGACACTAAAAAGTGAAAATAAAAATCTCCCAGCGTACCTCAAAGCAAATTAAGTTAGAGCCTCTATCTCCCAAGATCTTATTGGTAGATTGCGTTCATGGAAACTGTGTTATGGGGCACAACGGTGAAGTCATTAAGAAGCTTACAGACGTTCTGGCAGATTAGGTTTTCTCTTCTAATCCTGCAGATTACCACTGCACAAGCCTGCTGGTTGCGAGTGCTTCGTTGTGCTGCACAGTTTCTTGACGTTGGTCATTTTTTTGTTGCTTTCATGTTGCTGGACTGCACAGACTAAGACGGACACAAGCAGGACAGAGAGGAGGTCAAGGTGCAACAGAACTGTAGGAATTGCGAAGCTGCAGGCGGGAGGAAGCTTTTTAACAAACTGTAGATGAAGCCAGGACATAGGGATGGCATCTGAGTTACATAGCATGAATTTTTGCAAGTATTACATAATGGAAATATCCCTTTTGATTTGACAGAGTGGTGAAGTTGGTTCACAACAAACCTGCTAACTTGCACCTCAGTGGAGGATTGGCTGGACGAGGAGGATCATCTTATTTACAGACTAATGCAGACAGTGTCCATTGCACTCTGTAGTGAAATGGAGACTGAACCATTTTGTGAAGAGCACAAAGACTCAGTGGTGAAACCTGCAGAGCCCGAGGTAAGAGTGGCCACTTCTGAGACTGCTGACAGGTACAGTCACACCGAGCTGCCCTATGGGTTTGCAGAGGAGGAAGAGCAGCTGTTTGGGAAAGAATCAGCTGAAACGGAGAGCTGTGCAGGAGGGAGTGAAAGCCCTGAGATAAAAAGCCCCTCTGATCCTGAGCAAGAGGGCGGAGGCACAGTATGCAAGGAACAGAGGAAACTGAAAAAAACAAACAGCTGGAAGATGGTTCGATTCCAAGACCCATCGATGGACGATGATGTGTTAGAAAGGGATAGCTCAGCAGAGAGTCTCTTTCCAGAATATGCAATGAAGGAATGGACCTCGCTGACCTTTGAGGAGCTGTTCATGGCAGAGGACTGGCAGGACATCACAGGTGAGGACACATCAGTGATTTGATCAGTAATTAGTGCTTTTCATTAACATGTACATTTAATTTGGATTGGATTGAACAGCTTAGTGTGTTTGTGTTTGTCTCTGAGCATGTGTTTACCAACAACTGGAAGATTAACCCTGCCTGCTTCAACACAATGTGCTCTTCTCTCTTCACGCAGAGGACCGGCTGTTGAGGAAGAAGGTGCTGGAGTACAGCGCCCCGCACACCTTGCGCCCCACCTGGGGTCAGGAGGTTACTGTGAAGATGCAGTGTGTCCTGGAGGACCGCACCGTGGTGGAGAAGGACTGCAAGCTTGTCTTTGTTATCGGAGAGGGAGACGTAAACCAGGTACAAAGCCTTTAACTCTGAAGGTCATGGTAGTTAACTCCAGTGTACAGCGCTAATATTTCATCACACGTCAATCCTGTGACCAGTAGAGATTTCGTTCAGACTGCAGACACATGAGATTTGTTTCTCAAGTCAGATCTTTAATGCCGGGGTCGGACTACAAGATATTTTTGTCTGTTAAAATGTTCACTGTGTCAGATATGGCAATTAAAGAGTCATAAATTCTTGCCTTGTTGTGGCTGAGAAACCCGACAGACTACACGTTGCCCCCCGATCAATCATCGTTTGCAGTTCACGATGTGCGTGACGTCACTGGCAAGGAAGCGCTTGCCACTGACTTCTACTTTTAATAATGATAACAATTGATTGCATTTATATAGTGCTTTTCCAGGTACTCAAAGCGCTTTACAGTGAAGGGGGGATCTCACTAACCACCACCAGAACACTCACCAGTGTGAGATGAGTGAATAAGCCAATTACATGAGGGGGACGATTAGGGGGCCAGATTGAATGAGTCAGGTTGGGAATTTAGCCAGGACACCGGGGAACCCCCTACTCTTTGCAACAAGTGCCATGGGATCTTTTATGACCACAGTGAGTCAGGACCTCGGTTTAATGTCTCATCGAAGGACGGCATCTCCTACAGCACAGTGTCCCTGTCACTGCACTGGGGCAATGGGATAGATTTTTTGGCCAATGGGAAGACCCCTACCCACTCACCACGACCCAGCAGCAACTTAGTTTTCCCTTAGGTTCCCCACCCAAGTACTAACCAAGCCCTCACCTGCCTAGCTTCAGTGAAACCAGATCCAGGGTAACTGGTGAACTAGCTGTTGAAGCTAGCTTGGTTAGCCAGTTGGCACTAATTTTAAAAACACGTAAATTACCGATACAAGTCTATCGACAACATAACAGAGGGCTCAAATAATATACAAAACAAAAGAAAAAAATCTATTAGACGTAGAGTGTAAAATCATTAAATGGGGAAAATCAAGTTACACTGCTACATGAACATTATGGCAGTAATATTAGCAGTTACACTGATCAGTCACAAAATCCAAACCCCTGCCACGTGAAAGGAATAACATTAATCATCTTGTTACAAGGCAATGTTCTGCTGGTAAACCTTTGATCCACTCTGACATGCACTACCCAAACAAAAACTGTTACAGACTAAGTACACCTCCTATGCCAGCAACACTCCTAGAGGCCAGTGGCCCCCCAAGCAGAACAGTGCCCCCCGCCATACTAAAAAACAGCTCAAGAATAAGTCAAAGAGCTCATTGACCTAACCACCCAATTCCCTAGATCCCAATCCCAGGGAGCATCTGTGGGACTTCCTGGGACAAGTCCAATCCATTTGTCGAGGCCCAACTTGGCAACCCACGGGACTCAAAGGAGACCTGCTGCCAGACATCACATTACACCTACAGAGATCCTTTTTCTGTACTGTCAGGAATTTCTGCACCAGAAACGTCCGCAGAAACAGCAGGAAGGATGAGCGGAGAGAGAAGAAAGTGGAAACAAACCTGAAAATTCAAAATAAAATTTTAAAATATAGGTCTCTCAATTTTAAGTCTCTGAACCTGAAGAATTCACAACATAAGAAAATATTTTGTTTCTTTAATGGCGGCATGTGTGTGTGTCTATATGTTGAGGAGTGGAAGGCAAGATGATGGTAGCGGTAACACTGGGATGGAACAACCACCATCTCATTTAGTCAATCTAAACCCTTTTCTCTTAAATTGCATTTGTGTAAAACACTTTCAGGCATCTCTTTTCTTTTTGTGCTGCACGACAGACCTTAGCAGGCCAACTTGCACAAATTAGCCTGCCATTTAAATTAGGAAAAAAATAAAATCCGACAACAGCCCCCTGTGTTCATCAAGCTCTGTGGACAACATTATTATCTCGCCAGGAAATAGCCGGCCGAAGTGGCTGCTGGATCCAAATATTAATGGATCATTCCCTGCCTTCACTCGCCAAATGAAAAACCAAACCTGCCAGCTCTGTTCAGAGCTAACAGCAATAACATTTAGCATTAAGATGAGAATACCGCCATAATCAAACCTTTAAAAAATGTATATGACTTTAGGTAGAATACGACGTTTTGATGTTAAGATGAGCTGAGCTGAAAACACAGTAAAATGTTTTATTAAATGTCTGATTAGGTTTTCAATAGAAGACTTATTCACTTTAATATTATCTTTTTAGTTATCAGGTAAATAAAACTGTTTCCTGAGAAAATATAGAAATTTCAAGAATGCTACCATCTTAGCTTAAGCAACACCATTATCCAAAATGGGTGCATTACATTCAAGAAGGCAAGAAGGCCTTCATTTGTCAATACTTTTCTGGAAATCCATGTGCAACAGAGCATGGAATTGAGAACAGTGCCAGTGGGAGCGGGCGGCCAGCGCTGACCAGAAATGTAAATTGGCGGTCTGAAAGCGCGGGCCAGGAGCCTTGTCAGCTGCAGTCCTGCAAACAGTAATAACTCTCTACAATCACACCATAATGATATGCTTGGGGTCCTGTTAACTCTGCATGTAATAATGGTCTCACTTTTCTGTGTCTGTTAACTGAAAGGCTGGTAGCAGTAGTACTGAAGAGCCCTGGCGTGTGTTGGTGGGCTTACCGTGGCAACGTGGGTCGCGCTGGATCATTATCCCCACTATTAACATCCCAATTACACACCTTCAGTCGCATTAAGAGCAGGCAGATACGTGCTGTGACCTTTGTTTGAGGCATTACTCTAACCGCTGCCCGGCTACTTCTCTGTAATTCAAAACCACAACCTTGAACCCAACACTCTTCTCTTACACTGGTGACCACTTTACTCCTCCAACCCTCACTAGCTCCATGATTCAAACAGAGGATTAAGTCTAAATTGCTGAAAACAAATGCTGAAATCTGTTGTGGGTAGTCCAAGTTAATGGCTATAATAAACCTTTGTCTGATGAATTATTATCACTTGTTTCTGTGCTATGTGAGCAGAAAAAAGGGTTACATTTGAGCCATATGCACATCAATTTAATGATCATTTCATAAGACAAATAAGACTCATAAACCCTTTAAATTTGACAAACCGCTCCACCAGACCTCAAATGATACAGATTCAGTTTCAGTAGAAATCTTTTCCTAGTTCCTAAAGAATGGGCCACATGCAAGAACATTTTTGTATTCTTACCATAACTTTCTCTTAACCTTTGTTCTTACAGTGGGCTCTTAAGCTTTGCCTTCTGGCTCAGCCCTCTATTTGTCACAACAGTGCGGTAAAGCGAGCACAAAATCACTCCTGATTGGCAACAAGGCGTAGTCCGGGCAGAGGCCAACCCCCACCGGGAACATGTCCGACTTACTGCCAAGAAAACCAACACAGCTCTTGCTTGGGCATACAGGGATTGGATGGCCCTGAGCGGTGACCCCCTCACCCCATACCCCTGCAGCACCTCCCACCATATCTCCCGAGGAACCTGGTCATAAGCCCTCTCCAGATCCAGAGAGTACATGTAGACTGGTTGGGCAAACTCCCAGGCCCCCTCCAAGATCCTTGCGAGAGTGAAAAGCTGGTCGGTTGTTCCACAACCAGGATGGAATCCACATTGTTCCTCTCTAATTAGAGGTTTGACTATCAGCCAAACCATCGTTTCCAGCACCTTAGAGTAAACTGAGGCTGAGTAATGGGATGCCTCTGTAGTTAGCATCCACTCTCTCATCCCCCTGTTAAAACAGGGGAACCACCATTTCAGTCTGCCCCTCCTTTGGCACTGCCCCAGACATCCAGGCAGTGTTAAAGAGACGTGTCATCCATGACAGCCCCTCAACACCAAGAGCCTTCAGCATTCTCCCTCAGTTGTTCAAGGATTACTGCCCCTTGAGGCACCTATGACCCTCAGCCGCAGCTTCAGCAATGGAAGCTTTGAACATCGACCACTCTGGTTTGATGACCCCAACCTCCACAGGGATGCAAGGCGCTGAGCCAAAAACAAAAAAAGATGATGCAGACAGCGAGCTTGCGACATCATTTAAATTTGTGCCTTTAAACACCTTTATTATTGGAGCTCTGCACTGTGGGGGTGCTTTGTCACTCCTCTCCTAAAAAATAACGAATTAATACTGTGTCACCAGTGGGACCTAGTGTCACTGAGAAGAAGAGGAAATACTTCAATAAGGCTTCAAAAAAGTCTCACAACAGAGACAATCTTTAATTAGTGCATTATTTAAGCCATTTTGCAGTTAAAGATCTTTATATTAACATTATAGTTTTATACAACAGCATTAACAGCCAATTTTCTTAGTATTTATCATTATTTCTAATATTACAGGCTACATAAATACATTTACATTTATTTTATAATTTGAATTGAAGAATCAAACAAAAAACTGTGAACACTGCCTAGTTAATAGGTGTAGTTTTTAAATTCACTCATAATTGTGTCTAAGTAATGGAATATACAACTTATTGGTGAAAAATTTGATTAAAAAAACGCTGACTAACGTTACGTGACTCTTACAACAGGTCTGGAGCACTCAGAAAATTATGGAAAGAAACTTCAAAATATGAGAAAAATGATGAATGCTGCAAGTTCTCTTAAATCAGTTTTGTTTTTTTGTTAGTTTTTGTTGTTGTTGTTGTTGTTGTTGTTTTTTACTTTAAAATTAAACCAGGAAAATCTCGTTGGGATAACAAATCTCTCTTTTTCTAGAGTATTCAGCCAAGACAGGTGGCACTCAAGAGACACAAGAGGTTCTTACATGAGGCCCATTGTTTCCTTCTTTCTGGAAGACTGCATTTCACTGTATTTGTGCCTTACAGTTTAAGTGAAATTAAGTTAAACTTTTGGAACAGCTTGTACCTACAATGAATGAGTGTGCTGCACACAGTTTTTCCATTAAAAATGGATTATAACTAGATGTTAAGGTGCATTCACTTGCACTATCAGCTCAGAATAAGCAGTAGATAACAGGCCCAAATTTGAGTTTTGCTTCCAACCTGTGTGATCATCTGACTGCTAATATTCTAGTAAATAACTTGGTGATAAAATGTTGACATAACCAAACCCAAAGAACCTGAATAAGGTCAAATTATGAACATAATAAACAGGTTGTTGAAAAAGAAAACCATTAAATTGCTTTAACTGCATTTTATGCATGCTGACGTCTAAGGTGGCACTTAGTCTACAGTTTAAACAAGCTGCTTTATGACGTAAACATACTGGGGAAGTAATTAAGAAAAATACTCTTGACCTTAATTGCTGTTATCAAGGTGCCCCTGTGCAGAGGACCTAACCCCCAAATGCTCTTGGGAGCTGTTCATTGGCCAAGCAGTAAAAAACTGGGCGAGCCTATTGTGTAAATGGGTGCAAATGTGAATACAAAACAGGATGTTACTGAGAAATAATGTGTGCACCCTCAATATTCTCTGAGTAAATAAAGATGAATGAAAACAATCTTTCCATTTTACTGCCTTCTTCAGTTGCCCTCCTCCATTCATCTCTTTCTTTTTCCTCTTTGCCCTTGTCTCCATCAAAAAACTGATTTACATGTATTAGGTGTGTACAGCTGTGATGAAAGAGGCAGAAATATATAGCAGAGGGACATGAGCCTTGAGCACACCTATGGTACCACCGGATCATTCCCATAATTCAACCCCCCGCTCCATTTCCCAGCAACCCCGCCTTGTTCAACAGCCATAATGCAGTGACAATAGAGGGAGATGGTTTATTTCATGTGCCATTTCCAACGGCACAGCAGTAATGAGAAACAACATTAACATTTTGCTGACACGTGTTTCTTCCCCCCCTCCCTCGTTGGGCATTAGTTTTGTGTTTGCTGTGTGGTGCTTTTGGTGTGATGTATTTCATTGTAATATAAGTCAAGTGTTACACACCAACACACTTGATTTCCTAATGGCTGGAGAATGACCTGCAGTGAAAGGATAAGGAAAGAATACGCTGATATGTATGATATATGATAATATTTACATATAGAGCTGCAACATATGATTATTTAATCTTTTATATTATACTCATCAATATATACTCATCTAAAAATAGATATCAGACATATATTTGTAAACAAAGTTGTTGGGGGTTTTTTTTACATTCAATATTTCTCAGCAAAATGTATCGTGTATGGGTGACGCTAATTAATGTGTTTTCCTTCTTCAAAATATTTACAGAGTTGATTTTTAGTAGAATATGAAACTTCCATCCTTTCTTTTACTCGATGTCAGCAACCACACAGTTTTTACGATCTTGCCTCTATTGGCACATTGCAAAGCAGCTTGACCCAAAGGTTTTATTTTAGCTTGATAGCTTCATACTTGCTAGCTCACTGTCAGCATTATTTGGGTTTATGGTATATTTTTAACGATCTACTTTTGTTGTTTTTTTTTTTAAAGCAATATTTAAAAAAAGATTGAGTTGTTAGACAACCAGCACTTCCAAAAACAAATATCAGCTTTATATGAGTGTTACCATAATATACATATAAAATATGAGGGAAAAAAGAAAAAAAAAGAATTGTCACACAGTTGATTGAAAAAAAAAAAAAAGAAGAAGCAAAGGCACACTAAGTCTATATCAGCATGCTGCTCACAACAAGACCACAGTGGTATTATTATCACCAGTCTCAAGAAAAGTGGCACTCTTGGTACTGAGCTGGGCTGCCTCTGAATGGTTGGACTGGGAGAGCGACAGGGGGGCTTTGGTATGAGAAAGCCCCTCCATGGTGTACCTCCTATAAAAAATAGATGAAACCAGGCAATCTTTGAAGGGTAATTGGTTCCCTGGTGACTGCCTTGCACCGCTTTAAATTCCACCAAAAATCCACCAAGCACACACCCTGACGTTTGCAGCTACAGAGAAAAAAACTGACGCTTTTAGGTGTTTGGTGGCAGAGCTGTCTTGTTTTTTCCATCCTTTCACACATTCGAGCAGATTTTCTTGTCTTTGTCCAAGATTTCAACAATCCATCAGCTCAAGAGCTGCTAATGGCTCGACAGGGTGACAGCCCCCTGACTGGTCTGAGAGCAGCTGCTTCGTGTGTGTGTTAGTGAGTGTGCGTGTTGACTGCCCATGTGTGAACTTTACTGATGTCATTGTGAATTCCATTCGGGCTGTTTTCTACACAAAAGAG
>JAPXVT010000016.1:3354454-3364667 GCA_029823135.1 Acanthurus reversus | reverse complement strand
CATGTAAGGGAAGGAAAAGCACAGTCAGGCGTAATAATAACAAAAATGATGGCTGCATTCTATTGTGTTGTACATCCTGTGGTAATAGCTCTGTACACTTAATAGACTCAGCCATTACTAATATTTATAAGTGACACTTGTGCTTTTTCTTATGATGACAGTTAAAACAGCTGCCATGAAGCAGGACTGTGGCTGGGAAAATGGTAATTATGAAAAGTAAGAGAAAGTTTTAAGAGCTGGTTGTGGTGAAGACAGCAACAACAAAAAAACAAGCAAACTGAGTTTTTGCCATTGTAAAAATTACCTGAATTTTATGATAAAACAACAAGATTTTGCTTGTTTAATCCAGGTTTGCTGTAAATTGAAAATTTCTTATCAAAGTAAGAAATGTAAGTTTCTGTAAACATGCTTAAAAATGATCATTTATATCTACCTCAGTCACTCCAAGGTAGCCTCAGCCAACCTCTCAGCTGGCCCAGTGAAGCTCCATCAGTATCACACTGTGGTTACACTGTACATGCAACTCTCAGGTGTAACTGTCATGTGAAAGACTGCAGGGCTGGAAAATCATCCCTTATCTGGTCCACCGTCTATTCCTGAGCCGCTGGCCGGCATGACTCAGGGAAATATTCACTTATGAGTTTCTGACATGGATGGCACACGTGGGAAGGCTTCCTCTTATAGGAAAGTGTGGATGACAGATCTGACCTTTGGGCTTGTGCCAGATATCGCTCAGAGAGCACTGACGCTGAGCTGCGCGCCTGGTGTTAGTAACACTCAGGCTGGTGCTGCCTGATGGATGAATCACACTGAAATTCTCACTGTCTTTGCCTCTGGCTTTGTTCAGGGACGACAGCAAAATATTTTGTATGAGTCTGTGTGTGTTTTGAGATGCCTCATCGCTGAGAATTGTATCTGTAATGCAGTTTAGGCATCGTCTACTTTTATTAACAAATCAGACATTTATTTATAAACAAATCAGCACACGTGTGTTTTCCTGGAAATCCACTGAGACATTTTTGATCAGTTGAACCCCCACTAAAACCACTAAAACCACAGCAGTTTGTTCTCACTCTGAAACATTTACTCCATCAGTTTGTTTGATTTGACAGGTGAGAAAAGCTTGAACTCAGCTGTGACATACCTGAAAATATGAACCATTTTCATAGAGAATATGATCTTCAACAACTACAACAAAGAGCCTAACTCCACCATAGAAAGGTTAATAGATGTTGGGTGAAGAAGGATGCTGACAACGTATAGTTGGTGTGCTGGAAAAGCTTAACTTAGCTTAATAAAATTGAGTTCTCTGTGTTTCTTAATTGGCATCATCACTGGAGAAGAAGGTACATTCTGTTGAGAAAAAAAAAAAAAAAGTAGACATGTCTACCATGCTTGAATAAAATGGGGTCCCTAACTACCTGCAATTCACCAAAAGTCAGTCCAATAATCAAGCTGCTTGCAATTCTTTTAATAAAAAGGTTCATTTTTAATTATGTAATTTAGACATCAAGCTAAATAAAACACAAGAAGTTAAAAATTAGAGGGAGCTCCAAGATCTCACAGGCTGTTAACAGATGGCGCAGCATTTAGAAAGGTGCCAGTTCAATAATTCTAGTATCTGTCATCAGTGGGAGAGATGTAGCAGCTTCTTTCATCTGACAGGAAAATATAACACTCATCCAAAATGACACTTCAGTGGTACAGAGTGAAAAAAACAAAAAAACAACCTTGAATGACTGTTTCAATTGTTGTCTCGCAGACTCTTTGGCAGGTCCGCCAGTGTTCATTTCAAAAATCTCTGGCTAAATAACTGGGATATTAAATAAAAGATGCACAATGATCACATTTGCCTTTTCCTTTCAGATTGATGCAATTATGCAGCTGAAAAAAAAAAGATCTTTCGTATTTTTGTGATATCCGCTTCCTGATGGATTAAATGTGACTATAAGTGGCAGAAAATTTCCAGTAGGTGAATCTTTGGCTAAGAATGCTTTGTCAAATTGTTATTTCCAAGGTCGGTAATCGTGACGCAGATCCAGTGAAACACCAGCGAGCATTTTTTCAAACTTTCAAGAAAAATGCTGAGTGATTTTGAAGTTACTTAAGGAGAATTTTAAAGGGAACACTGAGAACATGAGGGTTGAAGTAGGCTAGTTTAAGGGAAAAATGAGTTTATTGCAGGAATCAAAATGTCACAGTGATGATGATGATGATGATGATGATGATGAGTGTGATGTTAAAGCAAAGCATGCTGCTTGAGAATAAGAGTGACAACTGTAATGATGAGGGTCACAGCGATGATGAGAGTTAGCTCATCTAGCTACCAGGTGGTGAAGATGACAGTGATGAAGGTGACTGCCCTACTGACCGTGAAGCAGGTTGATGATGACGATGATGAGGAAGTGAGAGCTGCTACTGATGCTTATGAGAATATGACATGATGTGAGATGATTTTGATGCTGAAAAACATGTCAGTGATTGGGAATGAAATTCATGATGAAGAAGAAGGTTAATGATGAGGAAGAAGAGAGCGAGGGGGGGTTACAGTTAGTATTAACACCCTGATGAAGAGGAGTATGAAAAAAATTAGAGGAAGATGAAGATGATGGCGGTGGGGATGATGATCCCTCATCACCTGCTCCCCTCTGTAAGGGCACCCTCGCCGCCCCTCCCATGAGCAGCGTTGCTACGGTGACTGCCGGTTTACGTGATGACGTCGGATGTATATGAGCGCGGGCGGCGGGATCTCTCTCCCCTTTTACCGCCATCGGAGCGGAGTCTCTTTCTTCCCCGGGACCTCCTCACTGCGCAGAGCCGCTTCACCAGTCCAGCCTCCAGCCAGAGAGCGAAGGTAAGGCACCGGACTCGGAAATGGCTTCGTCGTTAACGCCGCAAACTTGTGCGTCGTTATCAGAAGTTCAACTGAATCTCTGCTGCTGAAATTAGCAGCCGGAGGAAGGCTGTTGTGTTTAGCTAACGTTAATGCTAGTCAAGTCAGACAGCGGCAGCAGCCATCGAGACTGGCTCCACCATGATGTGTGTTAACGTTACACGCGATTAAAAAATAATAAAACAACGATTATTACTTATGCCTGTATGCACTGGATTGTTTTGACAGCCATTGCATTGATAGAGACGTCAAAATGTCGAATGATCTCCGTGATTGTCAGCGTTTTTTGACATTTGTTGGCACGTGTGCTGTAACGTTATCGTGTATTTTTTGGAGTTGACCTTATTTTTTGGAGGATGATACCCCGGGTGGGGAACTGTGGATGGAGTCTGGACTGTGGGGATAACGTTAGGGCACACAGCGGTTGGTTTAACTGAGTAACCGGGAATATTGCATACCAAAGCTGGTTGAAACATGGTACCGGAGCACTGACACCACTTCCTAACTGGCCCATATTTCCTAGCTACGTTACGGCTCCGTGTTTGTCGAAGCTGTTCCTCCTACTTGCTCAGCCCCAGTAGTGCGCATCAAGCTAGCAGCACATGAGCTAGCTCAACTAGCCAGACACAACGAGGCAGTACCGTGATAAGACTAGACAGGCCGGCTAAAGTTAGCCTGTTTACTAGCTAGTGACTTGTGGTGGTGGAAGCGAGCGGACATTTTTTTTGACGTCCGACACTAACTTAAACGTTTCAACAGGTTGGTTGGCGCGCGTGGTGCAAATGAAGTTGGAAATGTGTTTTCAGAGTGAGCAGGCAGGCACCCACCCATGGCTTTTTGTCAGTCATTGATGGTTTGCTAGATCTGAGCATGCAACACGTGGTCACTGGGCAGGAATGGGAGAGAAAGCCTGTCCCAAAGAGGAAAGGGTCTGTTCGTGGTCAGTCTGCTCAACCAGTGTTACATTAAGCCGATAAACCCCCAGATCGGAGAAAACGTAATTGTAATAGTGGCTATTTAATGTTCGCTGACTTAAGAGATTATTTGTATATGCTTAGTGTTCCACATTCCAGCCTGATCATGACCTTTTAAATCTGTATTGTTTGCCAGTGATATCAAATGTGTGTCATATAATTATGAGTCATCACTTGGACAGGTTAGATGTGGATGTGTTCGTCATGAGGTAGTTTATAGAAGGATCTTCAAAGTTAAAATGTCAAAATACTGCGTAGTGATGTAATCATGTGTATATTTCAGCAACTTCCACAGTGACACATGACATTACTGTACTTGTAACTCAGGCATAATCTTTGATATAAAACTGAAATCTTGCTTTCCAGTTGAGCAGTTTATACACATTACATGGCCCATATTGTCTTCCTGTGCATATTTATTTTTCCTTTGAAAAGCAAGTATTGACCCCGGCTTGAGAGACCCTGTCATCATATTTTGCACTGACAGTATATTTGAAAAATGTCTGCTGCTGAGACCTTTCTACAGTACTTTCCTGTCAATAGATTGGCATTAAAGAGAATACATGATGGCTGGGGTGGTGGGTGTCATCTTACCTTTAGATATAGCAGTGTAGTATGAGTTGTGTGTTTTTATTATTCACTCACACTTGTGCGTTTGTTCATTTCGATCATCGTAGACTCAAAAGTGAAAGTTCTTAAGTGTGTCTGTCTTGTGTCTGAGAAATGACAGAATGCAGCTCTTATTTAAGAACTGGGACATGATTAAAGGCAAAACTCAGTCAACACACAGACTGCTCACTTCATCAGTTGCCCCCTTATGGAGGAAGAAACAATTTGATCTACCACATGACTTTGTTCTTTGCAGTGAACTGTCACATCAGCTCTGTAGTTGAATAATCTTGCTGTATTAGCTGTATGTGGGCCAGCTAATATATATAGAGAGATGGTGATGATATGATGGCTTTGCTGAAAGGGTATCCGTACTGCTCGTTTGGAAAAATTCAAAATACTGATAGGCTTCCTCTTGGGTTCGATTCAAGAGGCTGAAAACAGTTTCACCTGAGCAGCTGAGTTTCTGATAATATGTCACTCTCGAGGTTCAAAGTTCAAGTCCATGGGAGGCAGAACCATGCCGCTGATAGTGTCACAATCAAAGAGGCTGTTTAATCCCAGGGATGTCAGATGACAGCATTTAATGATGTGACATGATGACAAGCCAACAGGAAGGTGGCAGTAAAGACCAGAATTAGTAACCTTTGCTGTTGACATCACACTATTTCAGTGACATTCCAGGACCTCAGGCTTTTATCTACTAGTAGTGCTGGTGCTCCCTACTAAAATATTTAGGCCACATATCTCCAGGTGCAGCCCTACTGAAAATCGAAAGGTCTCTCCATTGTGTTTTCAAAATAAATCCGCCTTTATGCGAACAACCAAAAGCGCCGCAGTATGCACGCCAGGCCAGTAGTCAGCAGTGTAAGTTTGTAATAACATACCGTCGAAGCTGCTGAGGGGTAAACTTCCTGTTGCTGCTGAGCCCTAAGCAGCCACAAATGAAAGAAATACAACCATAGATTGACTTCTACAATTATGCTACGAACACTTAAATTCACCTCAATAGACTGTCATCATGTTCGACCTGCTTCTGGTGCACTGCAGAGTGTTTAATCAGAGGTTGGCAGTGGCTAGAGCAGAATGCATTGACTTGCGCTAGCATTAGCATTAGTTTACACAACCGGAAAGAAGGTTGTGGTTTCAAAAGCTTTCACTCTTGAACCTGGTTTCAACTGTTTGTGGTTTCAGGGGTGCCAGCACACCGTTGTCATGTAAAAGGAAGGCTGAAGCGCAACAAAAGTGTGCTGTGTAAACTGCCCCGAGGGGCGCCAAAACAAAATTTCCGAGTGCCACTAAGATCAGCTTGCAAGGCAACACATTCCTTAGTCCTCCATCTTTCCGTGCGTGCTGATGCTCCTTGTTAAAGGATGCAGTCGTTATGTCTCTTAAATCAATTGCAAATCTGACTTACAGTAGGGACCAACTGACACATCAGTTTGCAGATATTATCGGTGGATATAGGCCTTTTTATGTTCCTGTTTGGTGCTGATACTTACATACATATACTACTACATTGTTTTGAGGGCCAGATGGATTAAAAACACTTAAGTTGTGATTTTAAAATGGTGTAATTATGTAGTTTGTGACTGTGACCGAATGGTTGCATTTTGCGACCATTTTTTTAGGCAGTGTGAGTAAACTTTACAACTACTCGTGTGTGCGGCCTGCAAATTTGCCGCCTTTTTTCATTTTTAACATGTTGAAAACTGAGGAGGAAGGGAGTCCTTGAGTGTAGGCCTATGGCTGGAATCACACTGAGACGTAACGCAGTAGGTGCAGCCAATCCAAAAACGCCATCTGAACCCATTGGGGGCCGTAACTTCAGAACCGCCTGTCGATCAAGGACGGTTGAAATTTTTGGGAATTTTCCCTCAGACCCGTCCCACTCTGTTTGCACGGGATTCCCCTCAAAAAAGTGGGGAAACGCCAGCAAGAGCACAGCAACAGGGCTGTGGGAGTGTGAGGCTGTAAAGTGACATTGAGTGCTGTGTGACCTGCGTTTTTTTTTAAACTTTTATTTGCGCCAAAGATGACAGCTAATCACATCTGAATCAGCTGTCAGTCAAACGCTGACTGTGTCTGCTCACATCAGTACTGTAACATTCAGCACACAGTTCTCAGAGTTTCTCTCTCTGTAATGTTATCTGATCAGTAAACATCTGCACTGAAAAAAAAAAAAGCTGCATGCTGTATTTAAACTGCACTGTTTCAAGCAAAGGCACACAAATAATTTCTACTGAAAAGAAATGTTTATCTTTGATTTATTAGTTTTGTCCATTTTTATTGATGTCCTGATTTCGAAACCATCATTTGATAACCCAGAATATAATTTAGGTGTCTTTTCAATACTGGAATGTATTTATGAGGCTAAATGTTTCAGGGAAATGTAGATTTTGTCATTTTTTTGACACTCAGTAGTCAGCCTGACAAGTGACTTTTTTTTAACTGGCAAACAGTCACATACTCTCTCTGACTGTAATCCATAAAAATAATCCAAATTTGTATCAGTTAATGTGAAAAGTAACGACTGCTGCGGGCAAAAAATTCTAATGAATGCAGAAAGTTGAAATTTGCATTGCAGGTTGATTTTAAGTGTTGCCCCTAAATTTTCTGCTTGTGCTCCTAAAAATTTTCAGCGAGGGGCCACAGTGCTCCTATTAAAAAAATAATAAAAAAATAAGTCTGGAGCCCTGCATAAAAGTGATTCAAATAGGAGCAGTGTGCATGCTGGGATTCTTACATCACTAACAATCTTTGATGAATGCAGCTACTGGCTGAGAGAGCCCATGAACCCGCTAACAGCCAGGTTTGATTTCGACCTTCAAAGTATTCACATAATTAACATTAATTAGTGACAGCTGTTATGAGCTGCCACCAGCGCATTTGTCATTTTTAACTGAAAAAGCGACAGTCATTATCAGCAGAAAACAAAGCTGCTACCTGAACCACTTGCACACACCAAGCTTTACTAATGATAAATGGAATCAAAGTTGAGCTGATCTGTGTATTTTTGACAACCCAGGTGTCAGAACAGCGTCACTCCCTCGTGCAAACAAATAATTTTTCACACTCACTTTTTCCTATATGCAGTAGATTTCTCAGTATAGAGCCTGGGTGTTAGTAAAGAGCAAAGCAATGCAACATCTACAGGCTGAGCTGGACAAACAGAGTGAAGACAGGATCGTGTAGTGATTAGCTTTATTTTAGGAGACACTGATCCACTGAAATATGCCCAGATTGGCCCTAAAAGGATTTGCCCGGAACATCTCATAAAATTTAACTCTGGAAAAACAGTGGTCATTTAACTGTTATTATTGTTGTTGTGATATTACATATTGCTTACTTTAACAGCCCCACTGTAGTATTCTAAGCAGCTCAAAATTAGCTGCTGGAGTTTGTTTGCAAATGCTGTTTGACCCAGATATTGTGACAGAAAAATGTTATTCAAATGTATTTGTTTGTGTCATCCAGTTTTTCTCAGCTAATTACTTTCTCTCTTTTCTCTTTAGCATCACTTGAGACTCGGCTAAGATGGCAGATATTGACAAGTAAGTACATCTTGTAGCAGTGTTTCTCTGTATCAAACACCTCTTCTCCCTGAGTCCCTGCCACCTTTCTCCTCTCTTGGTCGAATGTTTGTGGTGCCTGCAGTGGGCTTTAGGAATCTTTGAGAGTTAAAAGGAATACACCTGCTGTGCCATCACTGATTTGGGTGTGGTTAGAGCATCATCATCAAACCGATGGAGGGCAGCGCCGCAGTGTGGCTCTCCCTTGATGAGCCGTAAAGGAAAGTTATTTACAAAGGCTGAGCATATTTGGGATGTCACACCTGGGTTCAGCTTACATTGTCTCGTTTTTTTGACACGAGACACAAGACGTGATGGAACTAAACATCGTTGCAGCAGGAATGATGTTCCAGTAGTTGTCACACAGCACACACGTGTTTCTCCACTGCTGGCCATTGATGTGTCACATCGTGCTGCAGACTGACAGAGGGCCAGTGCACCGTGCTGGTGAAGTTATGTTAGTTTTGTTCAGTATTGAGCTTTCCTGCACTGCATCCTGAAGTAGGGTGTCATGTTTCAGTGCTTGGAAACAGCATCATGTATTAAAAGAGCCTCCAGTTTTGATTACTGCTGGAGCATTTAGAGCAACCGTGGATAGCATGGTTTAACTGGCTGCGATTGTATTTAGTCTGAGCAGGAAATATGACTAAAGTTCAGTCATCCTTACCTAGTTACTATCAAGTGTGCCTTTTAGCGAGGCATTTAAGTTGAGTTGATTTTAGTTTAAGAGTCAGATCATTCTCATGTTCATTCTCTGAAGGTTCAAGTGTGTGTTTATGAGTTAGCCTTCGATAATGTAAGACTAAGTAAGTTTCTCATTTTAATTTAGTTAAACTTTCCCATCTTAGTTTTCCCAATCGATCATGTTTTTGGGAAAAAAGTTAGTTCACTGTTTGGTTGCTCACTAAAGCAGCTTGCAGCAAGGGGTCGTGTTCAACTGTTTTCATGTCTCCACGAGCAGCAAAGACCAGGCTGAGATGGACCCGGCAGATATGGAGGATGTGGAAGAAGTGGAAGAGGAGGAGACGGGAGAAGATGAAAATAGCAAAGGTACGTCTCTCTACAAAAAAGAACAGTACAGATTTTTGACTGAATTGCTTGCCAAATAAAAGCAGTTATTTAGGGGTGGGTGTCTGTGTCTTAAATGTTTATGTATGCAAGTTGTTCAGACGAGAAAATGTAGTTTAGGTGCAATAAATCCTGTATGTCAATATTTTTGTTTAGTTTTCAACCATTCACGTGTATAAAAACATTTTATTAGCAGAGTTACAGTTAAAACTTGAATGCTGTTCATGCACCTTTGATACCCACTAAATGATTCAGGTTTTTTTTTTTTTTTTTTGGCTATATTAGCAGACTCCTGGCTCACTGTGGATAGATATAAATGGTTGCTTGGCCTTGTCTATTTATAGCAGGTTTGAATAGTCCTTTTAAAGCCAGACTTGAATAAGACTCATTCTGACTGCCTACGACTGAAGTGTCATCACGACCAGAGACTCAGGAAACCTTACATGAGGTCTTGAAACTGAGGGGAGATTTATAAATGTATGAGTAATGCAGTTATGGCTTTTCAATGTTAACATACAAGGCAAACTCGTACCACGTATTAATGCTGCTGTGAGAACCCAGTAACAAACTCTTGGGGGGCACAAATCCAACCACAGCTTTTAAGATTTGTGAGTTAAAAACAAAAGATGAATCTGCCCGCTGCTGCCACAGTGTAAATTATACAGCAACCAAGAGTTAGTGGTATCAAACCTGTAACCAAGCAATTTTTTTTTACCATACTGACATACATGGTGGCACTAGAGGGTCAGACCAGGTGTCCTGTTAACCTCATATTTTCCATCAATGACTAAATTTTTTTTAACGATGATGGAAAAGTCTGACTGCTGTCTGACTTTTGACAGATTGACAGACGGTAAGGGCAATCTACTGTAATGTTTGTTAATTCACATGCAGCACTGTGAATGACCACATGTAGACCAGCTTCAGCAGACCCCCTGTCCATCTGGACACACACACACACACACACACACACACACACACACACGCACACAAAGCAGAGCAGAGACAGGTGAAGTAAAATAACATTGGAAGCTGTGTGTTTACAAATAAACCACAATTCCTTCTTAATATACCTCTAAAAGTAAGTGTGGTCCTAT
>JAPXVT010000016.1:3181934-3197093 GCA_029823135.1 Acanthurus reversus | reverse complement strand
CAGTCCATTATTTAATTGGTAATAAATGAAATGTTTTCTGGTCAGTGCACTAATGTTTGGATTAAAGTTTGTTAGATTTCCTGCCTCCATAATGCATCTTTCTTACATTCATTTGATAACCGCATTCGAAATGTTAGTTATGAAATATTGGCCGATATATCACATATCGGAACTTTCTTACTCCCTAATACTGGTATCAGCATCAGCCCCAAAAATCCTATAATGGCCGGGCCCTTGTTAAGACGTGTTGATACTGGGTTAATAAAATTAAATTCACCTCTAACGACTTTCAGGTCTACGATCTTTAGTTTTTTACCTGGGGCCTTTCAGGTCAGAGTAGTGATTAGGTTGGTCTCTTATAACAAAATTTCAAAATAATAAAGCTCTCATTATTATTTTTATCCTTCAGATGCCAAAGTGTATTTGTAGGCTTCATCCATTCATACCCTCGAGGTGTTAGTGAGGAGTCCAGTGTAACTGCGTGTGCATGTGCTTGATTGTCCAGGTGAACAAAACCCACATCGAGTTCCAAAACACTCTGAGTGTGACCTTGAGCAAAAAGCAAACAATCAGCCGGAGGGATCTTAAAGTCGTCTGGAGATGCGTCTACCCACGACACTATGTTCGTAACGCTCACGTCAGTGTGGATATGGAGTGGTAAGACAAACATCTTCATTATGTAACTATTTCACCTTAAATTAACAGCTCAATCATTTTGCTGGTACACTGATTTGTAGTAGGGTCGAATGGTGTCTCTGCGTTACTCACTCTACACCTGATTGCCTGTTACTGCGCTATGTAGCTTAGAGGAGCAGGTGCGAAACCTGCGTAATGCTGGGCCTGTGTTATATTTTATGGAAAATTGCTCTCTGGTTTTGCCCCTGGCGTTCTTCAGTGGCTCTGTGATTAAAGCAGATTTTCAAAGTAACCTGTGACTGCTGCTACTATAGCTGCTAATAAGTTGTGTGTGGCTAGCTGACTGCATGGGGGAGTGTTTGTTTTTAGCTTCACCATATCTCAGGAGCTTCAGACCACCATGAGGCCGAGGAGGACCCAGTTAAGAACAAGAGCGGTTTTACATAGTAGGCTTTAATTAAAAATGTAAGTAGGCGCTGGTTGAAAGTGAAGGAGAGAACCATCAAATCTCATCCTTGATTTTTGTTGTAGGCTCTCCACACTCTCTCTGATGGAGTCCAACATGTCACTACAGCTGGGGCTGATGATGACACTGTACAGGGATGTGTCATACACCCAGAGCTACAGGAACATCATAGCCCTGGAACTTGAGGACACGCTGTTCTTCCAGGTGGCCTTGCAGACCAACAACTCTTTTGCTTCAGATGTGCTCCTACAGCTGGAGTCCTGCTGGGCCACTGAAAGCGCTGACCCACAGGACGCAGTTCAAGGAGTTTTTCTTCTTGATGGGTAGGTGAAAATGCGACTAACAGGCTGATGCATCTGTGTAATATAAAGCAGTTTCATTTACAGTGGCATTAATGATTTAATGCGCCCTTGCACTGAGCTTTAGTGCACTTTGTATTACGGCAAACCTTTTCCCTAGTCCAGTATGCAACCTGTTTCTTTACAGGCAGGACTGTGGGTTCATTAGAGGAGAACATTCCAGCTTTAAAAAGTGTTTATATTGTATAATGTCTTGGAAGGAAGCTGGTAAGATTTACGATGTAGTGTTCAGGCGTTCAATTATAAACTTGTCTATCTCAATGCTGCTGCCTTAACCAAGACTCCCTGGATGAAGGGATGTTGTATCTCAATGGGACTTTCCTGGCTAAATAAACATTCAAGGGTGTAACCCAAAGCTAAATTAAAAAAAAAAAAAAATAATGCCTTGTTGTTGTTGT
This sequence comes from Acanthurus reversus, assembly GCA_029823135.1. NCBI lineage: Eukaryota > Metazoa > Chordata > Actinopteri > Acanthuriformes > Acanthuridae > Acanthurus > Acanthurus reversus. The sequence goes on along the minus strand of JAPXVT010000016.1, from coordinate 3,195,234 downwards.
AACACAGTTTACCTGCTTTAGCTGCCTTGGGTGATAATGGTAATAGTGTCCTCTCTTGCCTCCAGCTGTCCTGTTGACAACACATTCCACTGGCTCTCTGTTAATGGCCTGGCACAGAAAAGTCGATTTTCAATTCAGATGTTCACCATGCCCCAAGGGTTGCCCCTCTACATTCACTGCCTTTCCAACATATGTGGACATGATGAAGACTGTGTAAAGGTAAACTGAAAGGTTATTTCAAGGTTGAGATAAGCCTGTTAACTAAAAGGTGTGATCAAAAATTTCCAAGACTGTTCTGGTGGCACGCAAAGGGAGCACTGCTACAGGAACATGCATGTAACAGCAGGCGAGTAAATATCCCAAGCTACATCACTTGATCATCAGCAGCAGCTGAGTTACTTGCATTTTTGTGACCACTGTTACTTCAGCATTTGTAATGTAACCATGGGCCTGAACTTGGCTCTACGGCTATGACACAGAGGACAAACTTTATTTTAAAGAAGATATATATTTATTATCTTTGGATCTTTATTTTTGATTACGGACTCCTGTAGAGCAGCTAGACACAACTGACCGAACAGTAGAGTCTGTAAAGCTTCAGAAACTTTTCACTCGTGCCCTCTCTCTTTCTTGTTTTTTCTGCATTCTTTCAAAATGGTTTGCTTTTTGTTGTGCTCCAGACCTGACACGCCCTTTGCGATCTTGACATACCATTGGTCACAAAAGTGCATGTGACTCAGGTGCTGATAATGATCGAGCAATTTAACTTTAAATATTTAATAAGAAAAGTTGTGCCTTGCACCTCCTACATGCACGGTAGTGTGCAGCATTCCATTCATGCTCAAAAACAACAGTTTCGGAAATTGGTGATTGCACCTTGTAAGCTATGCCCCGAATGTCTGCCTGCTACACGTCTCTGCATTATTGTGCAATTCTAGTGACCTCCCTCGACCTTGAATATTGTGACTGATGCATTAATGTGTGTGACATTTTACTGTCGAGGTGCAACTATTTAATTACTTTGTAAAGGCCGTTAATTAATCATTAATAATTAAATCAGTGCATTACATTTTAAAAGATCATCAGATGATTTTTATGTGAGAGCCTAATCTGCAAGTAAAGCTGTAAATAACTGTAGAGGTAGAGGAGAGAATGTCACCTTAAAAATCACCAACTAAACCCGATAATGTGACAGAACTGCACCAGCCAGCAGCGCAGCAGAAGGTCAGTGAGCCAGATGGACAGAAGAGGGAGACGAGCAGCTGTTGTGTCTGCTGGACCACTGGTGGTCAACATGAGGGTGAAGTCGGGAGACCCACCGTCAAACTGTGAGTTAAGGATATTGAGCATCTCAACTAAGTCCAGAAAACAGCACACTACAACATGATCAGCACACACTATGTTTTCAGGGGTCATGTTAAAAATGGACATCACAAGCTCTACACGGCTGCTGATTGTTTCATGTACGTTACAGTCTGTATACTCAAGTTACAGATGGCATGTCTGTTTGCAAACTTTCACTGACTTTTATATTTCTTGTCATAGACCATTTTATTTGTTAGATCAACACTGTGTGAAGATTAAAAGTAAAATATGTTTTGTTTAAACTTCTGTCATTTCTCACAGGTTAATGTGAGGAGTGTGTCTGAGCTCTGAATGCAGTTACAAAAATTATGTGTCCATCTCTCCGCAGTGGCAGAGCACATGACGGTGATCTCCGTTGTTGCCGGATCAATAGGCGTTTTGGGAGTGACCTTTCTCTCAGTGAGTGCAACCAAAGCAGTCATGGCTTACTATGAACGCCTACGGCTACGATAAATATTTGTAACTCCATCCATGGGTGGGTTTTTTTTGTTTGACAATTTGCTGTAATAATAAAGAGCTTTATTTAAAAACTTGACAGGAATTAAACTTAATCTTCACTTTTATGAAACTTTACGCATTAGCTGACTGTACTCATTATTTTTTATGAATAATTATTGGTGCGGATGCAGCTGGAGGACTCCCGTAATGATAGACGTAAAAAGTGGTTTAAAAAAGGTTGAAAAGACACGATAAACATTTATTAATCTCATGCAGGGAAATTTGGTGATTGCAACAGCAAAATGACAGAACTAATTATAAAATACATTGTATAAAAAGTCAAAAAAATAATAATTAAGGAATATAAATAATAATTAAAAAACCCTATAAATGGTACGATGGGAACAGTTTAAACAACAGGACTGAACCAATACAAGCACAACTCATCCATCCATCAATTCATTCATCCATGTATTCATTGTCCTCTAGTTTATCAGTGGTCAGGTCACCATGGCAGCAAGCTAAGCAAGGAAATTCCCCTCCATGGCAACAGCTTTCAGCTCCTTGTGATGGATTTTGAGCAGATGAAAACATATTTAGAACCTGCTATAAAACACTGTTTTGGTCTCTACAGTTAATTTCCCAATTTATAACAACTGCACTGGGGTCAGATTTTTATACAACTCACTCAACTATACTAGTTTAAGGCTAATATTTATGCATAATTAACGGAGTGGCTACTTGGAGTCACAGGAGTCGTTAGCTGTCTGCTAGGCATCAAAGAGTCATTAGAAGCACAGAGAGTCCTCCCCCTCTCATCCTCATTGACGCACATTCAAATGGTGGTTTGGTGCTGATCAAGGCTTTTTGTAGAGTTTCTAAATCAGGTTAAATTTAGGCTAATATTAGGACTCTATGAAATGTATGGGCAATTCATGCTCTTGGCAAAGTAACGGGCCCTTTGTTCAAAACTACATACTATCTAGCAGTATGTATCAGTTTGGTCTAAATGGAGTATGTAGTATGCAAACAAAATCAGAATCTGCAGTATGTCAAAAATCAAAGGTTGTACTGAATCAGAAAAAAAAAATTCCAGTAAGCACTGGACCAGTTTACATCACATACTTTATTCCACAATGCAAAGCAGTGAAACTGGTCAGGCTCTAACATGTTACGAATGCTATTCGATCAAGTTTGAAGTAGCTCAAACTAGCTTCAACTCACATTACATTGGCAGTAAATTTATGTGGCAAAGTGCTGGAGAATTTGGCTCCTTCGTCAGATAAGCATTACCCATCTCTCAGGTGACTGTTCATCTTTGGGAAAGTCATTACAACCAGTGTGCAAAATATCCTGCGGCAATCAGGGGTCTCCCCTAACTAGTGTTCCAGTGTTATGCTGAAGTCTTAGAAATGTTAGGCCAGTCAGACGATGGCCAATTTTGGCTGTCCTAAGCTTTTTAAGGTAAATCCAATGAGGGTTAGTAAGGAGCTTTATTTTCTCTTTGCCATGTTTAGTCCATGAGTGAGCCAATGTGGAGGCAGAAAAATCCACAGCTTTGCAGACAGGTGGAATGTGGAGAGTGCAAACTTTTGCAACAGTGCCACTCAATGGAAGGCAATATTGCCAGAAACAACCACGTAACCAAGGAAACAACAACAATGTATTCATATTTCTGAATAAAAGTTTTGCTGTCTAAATTAAATAATGATTTCTGGATAACATATGCCCTTTGAGGACACTTTTATTGACAACTGCAAGCAAAAAATCCTTTTTTTTTTTTTGAGACCTCCCAGAATTGTGCAGTTGAGGCTTTCAAGGAGTCTGACTTGTCAGTTAAGGGGCCTCGTCCCCCCGAGTTCTCCTGTATTTCGCGCCTTGATTACCACCACATTTATGACTTTCTATTTTTTAAGAGCATAAAGGATAGCATTGGTTTGCTATTATCTATACTGTTGTTTACTTCTGCCTTTCAAAACCAACTATGCCTGGTCCTGCATTCTGCAAAACACTTTCATAGCACATACAAGCAGTATGCACAGTAAGCATTCTCAACTGCTTCATATTATTAGTGATCAACCCCAAAAAAGAAGTTGAGTAGTTGATTAATCCCAGGAGACACTGATTAATTCTCATCAAAAATGTCTCAAACACAACCAGTAAAAGGTTAAATAATGTAAGCACTACCAATTAGGAGGAAGGTGAAGCAGGGACTCTGATTGGCACTAAGAGGCTTTTACAAATGAGCCTCGATCTGATTGGATTAAACCCTCAACAAGCATTTCTGAGGAGGAGATACTGTTTGACTGCAGTCACAACTGCTTTCTTTCAGTGATAACAGGCTTTTTAAAAATTCTTTCAATAGCGGCCTCGCTATATACTGTTATTTAACATTGCATAACTTCATTCCACACTGTTGATTGTAGTCCTGCATTGAGACGCAAGCCATGTGTCTTTCTGCCTCTTGCTCTTGCTGTACGTCTGCTGCTTTAGCACCTCACACTGCGTAGTATTAAAATCTCACATAACTGCAACTTGTGAACAACAACCACCCACAGCCCCCCAGAGAGCAAAACATCAAACCTGACACAGATAATCGACTAATGTGGGTTGACTCAGAGACACTGTGAGCAGCAGACTGTTGGGTACAGTAAGATGCCTGTCAAAATTCTGCTATCAACTGTCACGTGATTGTCAGATTTTGAGACAGCTTACAATAAGAACATGTCAAAGAAATGGACCAGCTTAGATGTAAATGGGTTCCAAAGGCTGAATGACCAATACCATATTTCTGAAAAATCTGTATTTCTCAAGTAAAAGTTAGTCGTGGCAACATGAACAAATAAAGGTCTGCCTCATATAATAGCTTTGTGCAATCTGCAGCTGAGGTAAAAAGGATCTGGTCACAATTTGAGAAAATACGGTACCACAACCAGGAAGACGAGTTGACACCACAGTATGATAGGAGCTGCCCTCACACAAAGGGGTAGAACTGTAGCATTTAAAAGTTTGGGACTTACACCCACTAGTAGTGGCACTGCCCAAACAGAGATGAAATGCTTGGCAACAGTGTTTGGGATGGAAAAGTTTTATCTTAGACAGATGACAGTACAAAGGGGCCATATGGGGGAATATTTACAGGAAGCTGTTACATCACGTGCATCAAAGTTGATACGGAGGATGATACACACTTTGAAAAAAGCATGACATCATTGCGGTCTAACACCCAGGCCATGATACGGTGCTGGCAGATACACTAGTAGGGCATGCTCACCAGAAGAGTTCGAGACTGTGAACGTGGTTAACGTGGTTTCTGTGCAGAGACAGCTGTTAGAAATGAGGACACAAAGATAGACAGAGATGTAACAAAGATAATGGCTATCGAAGAAAAGAGAAGATGAGAAGATGAATATTTACAGACTTTAAGAGAATAATACAGTGGTGAACCTTTAAATCCAGAGTGAGGCAGTAATGCTTCTTAAAGGATGCCAAGTGTCGTTTGTAGCTACACCGGTCCAATATAAATGACCACGCTTCATACAGATGTCTTTGAAAGTTTTAATTTATACTGTCTCGTGTTATCCAGTTGACACCCTGAAAACTAAAACAAATAAAAACATGAGACTACAAAACAATTAGACTTCTTTGTTAAAGCCTCAATTTGACTGTGGTCCTATTACACTGAGCATCAAGCCAAAATTTGATGCACAAGGAAATGTATTTTAACCAAACACTTTTAAGTGCCTTTTTAGAAATATTTTATCAACACTTTTAACCTTTTTAGCCCTAAATTATTACATTTTAAATCACTTTTTTAATGACTTAATGAAATCAAATAATTATGAATTTTCAATTGATATAGCCTATACACAAAAAATTATTTCACCAAGACTGTCTCTTGAACAGTATAACACCAAAGAAGAATGAATAATATCTGATGGGACAAGGAAAGACGAGGTCAGCATAACATCCAACTGGTTTATGTGAACAACGTCACACTAAAAATGCACAAAATTCAGCAGAGAGAGACAGCGCATGAGGAGGAACTTAGACAGACTTTAGTACAGGTTACTTATATCAATAATCTGCCAAATGGGCGCAGCGGTAGAGGGTTTTTTGAATTTATTCAATAAATTGTGTTAACTGACCTGAATTGATTGAATTTAAACTCTGATTCGCACCCCGAAGCAGTGGGTGGCGGTAACTTTTACGCTGGTTGCAAACCGCCGTCGAAAAACAAAAGAAGAAGAAGAAAAACCAGAAGAAGACGAGCATTGCGTCACTTCCGCTTCTGGTCAACAATGGCGTCCACCACAGTGGGAGACAGCGTGAGTGAAGAAGGGAAAAAATCGAAAAAGACTAAAAACCAAGGTAAACTGTAAATGCTTTTGAGTTGACGTTGGCGAGTTACCCCTGGCGACCTCTTCACTGAGAAGCAGAGCTGAAAATTATCGGCTTGTTAGTGTGTTTACACAACCGTTGCAAGGCACGCATCGATTTGCTTTAAACTAGCGTGTGTGTTGTCGTGTGTTGAAAACATTTGTTGATTGTTAATTCACACTGAAACACAAGAAAAATAAGATTTGGGGTATCTTGAGGTCATCTGGTCAACGTTAGTGTCAGTAATTTTTGTGTTAACGTCAGCGTTAGTGTCTCCAGAAGTGAAACCTAACATCTAAAAGTTAACGTTACCTCAGGTCACCGTTGTTAGCGGGTATTCACCTCTAAAATCCAGCACGGACGTAACATTAATGTTAAACCCTGTGGTCTCTCTTTGTACTTGATGAAGCTGTCAACATTCGTCACCTCTCTATGAACTGCTGTCAGAAGTACACACATTCTCGAGTACAGATACTTTTATAAAAACATAGTAGAAGTACTGGCTCAACTTCTTTATTCAAGTAAAAGTAATGAAGTACAAGTTCTGAAATGTACTAAATGTGTAAATTAAAAGTTCGGCTGTCCCCCTAAAGGACATTGCATGTTGATGTTTTTTTCTTGCAGTGGATGAATCTGAACTCCTGACCGTTCCTGATGGATGGAAAGAGCCGGCGTTCACCAGAGATGACAACCCACGCGGTCTGCTGGAGGAGAGCAGCTTCGCTACCCTCTTCCCGAAATACAGAGAAGCCTACCTGAAGGAGTGCTGGCCGTTGGTGGAGAAAGCCTTAGGAGAGATCGTAAGTTCTCTGATTCAGCCGAGCTCTTTCTGACAAGTTTTGGTTTTATAATACACTTGCATGCAGGAAGACATGATGTCACTGATCACTTGCAGAGCTCAACATACATGGAAATAAAATTGAAATTTGACTGTATAAAAAGAAATCAGACTCTCATGTGTAATATTCATATTTTCAGCTTAGACTAATCTTGTTTTGCTCAGCAGAGAACCCAACAGTGTTTTATTTAGACCACTGATTTAAAATTTTGGCCAGGCTAGTGTCAGTCAAGTGATAATCAGTGTGTTTTAGTCAAAAGTAAAGGCATTTTGTCTACTTCTTGGTATTGAAATATTACTTTCAAATGTATATTTAAAATAGCAACATACAAAATTCAGCCTTATTAGATTTCTGGAAGAACATATTTTGCTCTGTAAAGAACTAGTGACATATAGAAGTCTAGAGTGGAGAGTGACGTTACACGCCCTCTTTGTGTGTTTTATTGAGCTTCTAAGTTTCTGTGTTTTGGTAGCTTTCATGTTAGTTCATGTGAACCGTTGGCCCCCACCCTCTTGATAAAAGGCTGCAGCGAGTGAGGAGCAGCAGTGCTTATTTTTATGTGTAACTCAGACCCGGTTAATGTCACAGACGGATGAGTGGAAGGGCTAGCGTCGCATCGGAGTTAAATTACCAGTGAATTTTCTCATCAGCTTATACTTTAAACAATATTGTTATTGTAAGTACTGTTTGTCTCACATCAGACAAAGGGAGATATTAATATTGTCTTTGTAAGATGTTTATTGAACGTAAGACTAAATAATGATATGTAGTTTTGAAGCCTGTATTTGACCCAAAACCTCAGGATGCACATGAAAATGTGCTCAGTCCTTGCTTGACTACTTTGCTACCTTCTGGCATTGTCAGGCTGAATTGCAGATGTGTACTGTGTGCAGTTTAGTTTGATTATACACCTGTTGGAATTAACATCTTGCATAACATAGATTTTCTTCTTCTCAGCACATCAAAGCCTCTCTGGACCTGATTGAAGGAAGCATCACAGTTTGCACCACTAAGAAAACATTTGACCCTTATGCCATCGTGAGAGCCAGAGATCTCATCAAGCTCCTCGCCAGGAGTGTCCCATTCGAACAGGTAATGGTCACTGTGCTTAAAGATAAGTTTCTGCCGTCACGTGCAGGTGTGGTTGGTTGACATCCATCTGACATCCGATTTTGGATTATTATGTTAGCTTCCCTGAGATACTGTTTTTTGTTTCCAGGCTGTGCGGATACTACAGGATGACGTGGCATGTGACATAATCAAAAGCGGGACTCTGGTGAGGAACAGAGAACGGTTTGTAAAGCGAAGACAGCGGCTGATTGGCCCCAAGGGCTCCACCCTAAAAGTGAGTCCCACATGGGAAGCTGCACTTATATCAGAGATATTGCTTTTCTTTTATTGTTTTTGACTGATTGGATGATTTACTCGTACCATTTGTTTGTGTCAGCTACAGGCGCGCTGCCTCCACCCTCTCTTGTTTTAAATTGAAACTTGACACACTCAGGGTGACTTCACGGTACATTTAAGGGCACCTTGTAAATTCGGAAATGCACGTTGGAATGGCTGTGAAGGTTGTTCGGAACTTTCTTAATCTTTTACTTAAAAACTCTTAATTAGATGCTAAAATCATAACGTCATCCTTTTTCATAGAAAAAATCCTTGACCAAATGGCTCCAATATATTTTTGTACAACACATCCTCTTGTACTTCTGTGATCATTTTCAAGTTGTTGCTACTGCAGAAAAAGGTTAAGAATTAAAAACCCAATATGTGTACATTTTGCCCGTTTAAAACTGTGTGTTGCTGGTGGATTTAATTGTATCTACCAGTTCCCTTGGCCAGTGAGTCAAAAAGTTAGTTTTGAATAACCATCTCACATTTTTGGTTTGCGTTTTTCTTTTTGCTAAGCACTCATGGAGTCATAACAGTGATGTCAACGTTGGTTTACTTGGAGTTGATATTCTTCTCAGCTAAAACACACGATTTTGTAAAGGAGGGGAATCAAAAGAACAATTTTGAGAATTTTATTTTCAGACATCAACCCTTTTACCTTAATAGTGCATTGTACACTTAGAGGTGCTTGTGCTTCCTGGTTATGCTCACTGGGGTTGGTGCTTTTTTGAGTGACTGTCACTAGGTGGCAGCAATGCTCCTAATCAACCACAATATACAAGTTTTCATATTAGTGAAACACTGTGACACTATTGAGAGATATATTTATTTTAAAGTTATGAGTTTAATGCTTTGCTAATATTTCCTGTCCCTTTTCTTTCAGGCATTAGAGTTGCTGACCAACTGCTATGTGATGGTGCAGGGCAACACAGTGTCAGCCCTGGGGCCGTACAATGGCCTGAAGGAGGTGAGCACTTCACCCAGCTGCTGTCTGATGTCAGAAGTCTGGTGAGAAATATAAAGCGTAGAGAAAGTGACTTCCAGTTGGTCATCATAAGGCAGAAAACACTAATGTAGTCACATTTTGCGATGTTACAAAACCGCAAACTGAGCAAAGTAGCTTTTATTCTCAGTAACATAAATTCTACCAAAGAAAATGTATAACTGAACATATAAGAACTTTTTTCATGGGCTCTTTGGCTGCACAGGGTCAAGCCAAGCCGCGCTGATTTTTCATCCACTAGCAGCTGAATACTCAAGAGTTACGCCAAATCCATTTGAGACAGAATTTTTTAAAAATAGGATCACAGCACACAGGACCTGCCTCCAAGGGTGTGTTGATGTCTGCCCTGACAAGTCCTGTGTACATGCACTGCGTGTGTGTTGTCTGCCTTCTGTGCTGAGGTGCCAAGCTCCTCTAAAGTTTAATTAGGCCTTGTTGAGCAGATATAGTAAAACTCTGATGATCCCTGACGGGAAATCTGGGTGACTGCAGCAAGAAATAGCCAGATCCATCAAAGACAGACTGAATTAAGAGGGAAGTCAGCTGCTATAAATAAACAATTCTGAAATTTATAATCAAAGGAATAAGTCGTGTAAAATATATAAATACACTAATAACAATGGAAACGATATCAGAAATTATAAAGATGAACTTAACATTACAAAATTTTTTCTCTCTTTATGTATGTTTTGTATAACAAGATTAATTTTTTTTGTGACTAAGGGTGAAGGTCACTAATTCCACAAAACCCCTTTTTGGCTCTAATTTAAGAAGTCATACACTAAGTGTGACACATTTCTCTCTCAAGTTTATTGTCTTAAAACTATAGAGAAATGACATTTTATATCTAAAAGATCTGCTGTGGCTCTAAACTGAAACTGGTTTGGTTTGCAGAGGCAAACAGCAGCAATGCAGAACTTTCTTTTTCATAATGCCATTTATTTTCAGTTATTTTGTATGCACACTTTTCATCTTTTTTTGTATTCAAAATCATCTATGATTAAAAAATCTCTTCAAGTATTGATATACTTTACATACTTAAATCAGACGAAAACAAGAGAACAAAGGCTGGAGAAGCATTTAAAGTTTATTTACAGATGTTTTCTAAATGTCTCGTGCTCTGGTGTTCAGGTACGCAAAGTTGTGATGGACACGATGAAGAACATTCACCCCATCTACAACATCAAGGTACGTCAGACTGCCGGCAGGGTGGCTTTCTGCCAGGTCACAGGTCAAAAGCGTCAGTATCAGAGCTAGTGCTATATTTAAATGTTAGGACAGACTGCATTCATGCCCAGTGAAGATCTTCTCCATCCTTGTTCTTGATCTCCTGACTGAAACAAGTCTCTCTGGGTTTGTACACCAAGGCTGGTTCAGCCCGGAGCTGAGGGCATGAAAGACACACAGATGCTCTACGGCTCTCACTCTGTTCAGAGAATGCTTTCACCAGTAACTGCTTGTTCTCGTAACAAGCTTTTAATTTTTTTAAACAGCCACAGTTTGTAGGATTACTAGTCTTGGGAACACAGACTGAACATTTCTTACAAACAGCGCTAAGCTGAAATTAGAGCCTTAACGCTCGAGGCAGAGTGTGGTTAAAACATCGTTCAAAAGCTAATGTTACTAGCATTGGCACTATTTCCTGTCGTCCTTCCACAGTAAAGGCCTACCACTACTTTCACATTAAAACATGTTTTTGTGACACACATGCAGGCAAGTGATGTTTTAGTAAAAACAGTAGCTTTCTCACAATAAAAATGCAGAAATAAAAGTAATTGGGCTTCTGCTTTGACAGAGTGCTGGTCAGTACTGGTAAGTGCAGCACTAAGATGCAGGGGGGATTGTCATGGCCCCACATCTTTGCAGCTCAAGTGGAAACTATGTAAATATAGATGCACGCCACCAGTTATACACATCAGTCTGTTTATAGATGTTGGGGGATACAACTGCATAGGTAAAAAAAAGTTGTATTAAGTCCAGAGGGAGCTTCAGTTGGGCCAAAAGAGAAACTGGTTTCTGTGGAGTTAGAAAGAAGTGAGTTTGCAGTTGAGATAGTTCTATAAACAAATCAATGAGCTGGCGAAATGCCACTGGGAAATCTCGCCAACCTCAGCACTTGTTGTCCGGTTTTTGAAGTGTCCTGCTTTTTTGCTTGTGCTTGTAATCAATTTGATGATTTCAGAAATGGAAATAAGGTGTTTTTCTGTTTTTGACAAACGTGATTTTGCTCCTTGATGTACTCAGAAAAAAAACTGAACAGTGTGGCATGTATACGCCTTAACCCGGTTTCTGACAGCTGCCGACTACCTGCACAGTTGTAGCACCAAAAAAAACCAAAAGGGCAACGAGAGCGTCTCACTTCTGAAGTGACCAAGAAACTTGAGTTTTGTCTTTCAGTAATGAATTAAATATAGATGGAAGTTTAGATGGGAGAAAGCATCAAAATGCTGACCTACTCAAGTCTGTGGTGAACAGGCTACAGGATGCCAGTTTCTCAACATGGTGGAGCAAGTCAGGTCACAGTGGAAAATATTAAAGAAACATTACTATGTGGCCAAACATTTTTTCAGATTTCAAAGTGTCCACAGTTTGTATTGTAAACAATAAACACCACAGGCGCTAGCTTCAATAAGATGCAGTAATCAGAAGCCAGGATACCAGTATTTATCATGTGATGATGTGAAGAACCAGCTTTCTCTGTGTGCACGTAAACAGCATATCCTGTATATGATCTAAACTGGGAGAAGGCTCATAGCCGGGATACTGAAGTCCATGTAAACGCAGTCACTGACCCAAAAAAAAAAAGTTCTAAATTTGTTTTGGCTCCAGGTTTTTTTTTGGTTTGTTTTTGTTTTTTTGTCAGACAATTTATGAGATTTCAATTCAGTTAATCCAAAGTTGAGAGAGAAATGCAGGTTTGATCGCTTTCAGATTTTTACTATCTCAGCTAACAATACAATCTTACTATTAACACTAAGTCAGTGTGATTCTGTGTGGATAACCAATGGTTTTGAAAACACTAAACCCTACATTTTAGCGTGGAGGTCTATGGCTTGACAGTACAACATTAAGTATCACATTTTGTCATTTATTTCCCCCAATCCCCACCACCCCATCCCACTTCCTCTGACGGCTGGATACATCAGACACTGATGATCAAACGGGAGCTGTCCAAAGACCCTGAGCTGCGGATGCAGAGCTGGGAACGCTTCCTGCCCAAGTTCCGCCACAAGAACCTGGCCAAGCGCAGGGAGCCAAAGAAGAAGAGTGTGAAGAAGGAGTACACACCATTCCCTCCATCACAGCCAGAGAGCAAGGTCAGGAGTTTGCTTTAAAACTCTTGTATTTCAACATTCTATCCTAGATAACAGGAATAACATCGCATGTATGCTCACTGAATACGGCATTTTACTTTGTTATACAGAGCTACGATAAAAGCATTTGATTGTATTTTGTATTGTATTTTGTATTTTGAAGGTCTGTCCAGTTAAAAAAGGCTCGCCATCAGTGTGAACAAGCAACAGTGAAAAATAGAGAAATATTTTTCCAATGTTTGAACCTTTTATCAATCAGAATTTTTAACGCTGATTTCGCTCTGTGCATCATCTTCATAGGTTGACAAAGAGCTGGCCACGGGAGAATTTTTCTTGCGTGAAAGTGTGAAAAAGAGAAAGAAGATGGAAGAGATCAAGGTGAGTACTGACTGGATTCATCGTCAGCGCCTGCTCATATGAAAGATCTGACAGTAGTGAAGTCATGATGTCTTCAGGTCAGGATGCATCATTTTTTCCCCTGTTGCTTAAAAACATTCTAAGTCTTGTTACGCGGTTTCTAAACTAGTCACGTACAGCAAACATCTCCTCATGATCCGCTGGCTGTCTGT
>JAPXVT010000016.1:3155554-3179873 GCA_029823135.1 Acanthurus reversus | reverse complement strand
TAGATGAGTGATTACACTAATTTTAAGACCCATAGTGGAATGAAATTGTTTTTTCATTTCTGTACGTCTTTAACAAAGGAGAAGTTTACAGTGAAACAAAAAAGGATTAATGAACAAATAAATGAATAAAGATTACTTTTCTTTTACTCCTAAATTGTGGTGTTTCATACCTCAAGCGATTTTTAGTCTTACTCTTGATAATGTATGGGAAAGGTCAACCAAATCTTCTGATTTAAATCAACCACAATGACAATTTCTTTGATTTTATAGTGATCTTTCGTTTAAAACTAATTATTCTAACCCTTCCTTTCCTTTCTCACACACTAACTCCTCACTTTAATATTTCATCCTCAGCAATTAAGTTTTAACTTTCTTTATAACTTACCTTTTACTGTGCATGAAGTAAATCCAATCTGTTGAATGTAAACAATTGTATCACGTATAGGTAAATTTAGGCGACAGTGTGCTCCCTGTTTTTATTTAATTTGTTTCTATCACTGACAGCAATAACCTTGTTAAATAGTACATACAACAATACATTTGAACGATAGATATATATGTAGTAAAATTAATAAATAAATGAAATTCCCATGGGTTCAAGAGTAGCTGAGCAGCACGTTTTGCATTCGTAAATAGAAGTGAAATTGAGCCTTTACCTGTGAGTCTAGCTCACTGTTGTGTATGTACCTAATCTAAGCCTGAACCAACTCAGTGACCCAAACCACCTACAGCTTACGAACGTGGCTTCGGATGACAGAACAGAGTCACCAGCCGTTTCCAGCTTTGGAGATCCATTTGAAATCCTTGATGTAGCTTTAGCAGATATGACAAAGGAACTGCTGCCTGCGCACCATGACCAAATTAAAAATTCCGGTCGTCCAGAGCTTGAAACCATGATAACAGAACTTGCGGCTGATGCTATCCAACAATTTAAAGACAAAGATCTAACCAAAATGATGGGAATATGTGTATCGTAGTCACTGCCTAACTCAAGCTTGCCCACAAGCTACTAGCTCAAGCGCTCGACAAAATGGCCAGAAAGAAGGAGCAATGCTCACACTTACAGGCTGAAAAGAAACTCCTTGAACATCAACTTAAAACTTCCCAGCAAAAGTCTGCATATCTTGAACAATGACCAAGGATATGTGAACCGCAGAGTGAACTTGACCAGATAAGTGAAGAACGGGCGTCATTCCTCAATGTTCTGCAAACAAAACAGGACAAGGTCAAAGAGTTGGAAACACAGGTCAAAGTCGTCAAACAACATCTAGAGAATGAGCGGAAGAGGACAGACGCAACACAAATTCAATTAATGGAAGCTCAAGACAAACTGAGAGAGCTGTATCAACAATAACAAGCTAAAGAGCAAGAATTGACAGCTTTCAAAAAGGAACTGGATATCAGTTGACAACATATACTCCTAGATAAAACCTTCCAACACAAACAGAAAGAGAGACTCATTGGACTGACACATGAAGCATCAGATTCACCTCTCACATCCACACATCCTTTGGAGTCTAAAGGAACCTCGAGACTTTCAATTGAACACTCGGGGGTGAATCCTCTTCCCACTACTCAATTTCCATTCATACCACCTGCCCTGCAGAGGTCTGAATATCATGACCAAAATCTCTCAACACATGATACACTTCAAACCCCGTCTTGGAGGTTCCCACGACGTTAACTACTACCTGAGCAGAATCGACTATCACCTGCAGAGATTCCCAAACGCTACCATCGACCACAAGATCTATCTTATTAAGATAACCTCCAATCAAGCAGTAGACAAGTTCATCGAACGCCAAACTCACCAGGTAAGGAATGTCTACAATCTGCTGAAACAAGCGCTAATCAAAGAGTTCTCAGATATCAAAACGCATTTTGGGTTAGGTCTTGCTTTAGCAGTTACACAAGGGAAGGACAAATCTGGACAAGAGTACTACCAACGTCTCCTGTCAGCTTACTTTGGTTCTCGGAATAAACCAGAAATGGAGGAAGACATCCACTTCAAATTCCTCTTTGTTGCAAGTCTCCACCCTGCCACTAGTGGACATCTTGGCGTTCTGGCAAACCCAAAAGTCTCAACCATTGGCCAGCTGTGTGACTTGGCCATACTGGGTTTTGCAAAACCCTCAAAGCGTAACCAACCCTTCACCTCCATCTGGTTGGTCTGCAGGTGCATATGAAGCTCCTCGACCCCACGAGTCGAGCAGGGCCCGGTACGACCCAAAACCCCTTTCATTAACCAAAAACAGAACTACTCCGGATATGGGTTCAACCATCCGCCTATCAAGCCACAAAGGAATAAATCCTTCCTTTCACAGTGGGAAAACCATTGAACCCATGAGGACAAACAAAGAGGTAAGAACAGATTTCAGGATCAAAACGCGCCACAAAACAATAGCACAGGTCAGAAAAAAGAATATGGCTTTAGATCAGAGGAGATGGAAGCCCTTAGGCTGTTGTTGAAAGACAAAGGCAAGGACAAAAACAAAAATTTCAACTTTAACACTATAGACTTAAAAGAAGCTCAGCCTTCTCCGTCTCAACAGGCTGGGGCAGAAACTAAAGATCTCTATCTGGATTCCCAGGAAACCGAAACTGCGCCACCTCAAAGTCAAATGTTCACTGACCAGTGTAGCCAATGCAGGATTCAAACGGGGGTTGACCCTTCAACACCCTCCAGTGCAGTCTTATTGGTCCAACTGAACTCAAATGAACTCGAACACGCAGACCCTTCTTTCATTAAAGTTGAGCCTCTGTTTGTGAAATTCTTGTCATCTCAAGGAAAAGGGTGTTGCACATAATCTCTACCTATCTACTACTCTTGAGGGTGAACTTGAACATGAAGCTCTTCTTAACACCGGAGCCGACATCACCTTGATGTCCTCCAAAATGTTCAAAACCCTTCAGGCCACAGCTCACCATTCCTGGAGGGACATTAAGCTGTTGCCCTGTTCTGTCGGCATTCACCCATATGCTTTGGAGAGCACGACCTTGACCCACTTGGCATACTTACAGTTAACCATCGGACCAACGAACTCGATTCATCCTGTGTGTGTCTCGCCACTTGACACTATCCCATTCTTCCTTGGCATAGACCTGTTAAATCGACTTGCCCCTCTTATTGACCTCAAGGGTCTGAAATTGTGGGCACAGGTCAGACATCCTCTGCCCGTCGCTCTACCTCCTTCTGCTACCTCAACCTGCTGCATCGAGCTTAGGTCGGCAGCGATATCTTAGTTCGACTGGAGGCCCAACGAGACACCATCAACCATGTTGTCTGGTCCTTGACACCGGCATGTGAAAACGTCTTTACTCCTGACCCCAAAAACTTGAAATCTGGCCAATCCATCCCCGAGCTATGTACAGTAATAAAAGGCTAAAAACTTTGAATATTATTTTGGTTAAAAATATAGAAATTTCCTGTGTTAAAAGCTAAGGGTAAAATCTAATGTTAAAATTCTAAATACTGCTTTAAGATAGGATTTTTAAACTTACTTTAATTAATTAATTACTAAAGACAGTTTCAATGTCTTAGGATCTTTATCTGCCAGTTTTTTAATAACAGGCTGTGGCACACAAGAAATGGATGTTAAGTTTACTAAATTTGCAGAGCCGCACAGAGTCACCTTTGTTTTTCTATTAACCATTAAACAGAAATGGAGGAAGCTATTTGCTATTTTTGGCCAGGTCAGACAACATGTCTTTGGGAAAGCAGAGGACTTTGGTGTTTTTGCTGAACATGCTTTTTTTTATATCTTTTACAGCAAAGTCATCCACAGTCAAAGTCTGAGGCCCAGGCTTTAGCTTTCCCTATAGCCTTTATTTTTAGAGGAGCTTTCAGTCCTTACCCTACTGTGTGAAGGTGGAATATTGTTCCGGTTGCAAGATGGAGATCCAGCGTCCTGCGACAGTGGTGCAAATCTGTTTTTTCAGTTACACATTCTGTTGTTAGGGAGGTTTGCTGCTAATCCACCCTTTCACAGCTGTCCCAGGCTGCTTCCTGACAGATACTTGGGTTGATGAGGCGTTTTGCCAGGATGGCACTGCATGCCATGGGGGTTGAAGACGATGGATGTAGATGGATGGATGAGGAGGGTTATATAGGAATGGTAAGGCAGATTGCTAAAATGACTAGTGCTAAGGTGCTGTGTTAAAGTGCTAGAATGTCCATGTTATTGCACATAATTTGGTGAAGTGCTATAATATATTGCAATTTAAAAATGATTGCAGGTCTGATTAGACTTCAGCCAATTTTTTAGATGACTTCTGAAGGGGTCAAAGTGGGGCACTCCCTTATAGTAATTGGTAGGCTGTTCCAGATTTTGCTGACCCTTGACTGACAGAACATTTTGTGAGAAAGCGGGGCGCCTAAAGGGTATTTCACAATCTCCTCTTGTAGTGGATCTTGTGGTGGCGCCACTGATGGATTTGTGTTTGAAGAATTGGCACAATGGTGGGGGTGCCAGTCCATTCAGGATCTTATGCACACAACAGACAAATTTAAAGGTAGTGAAACTTTCATAGCTGAATAGGTTGTGGTGTACTAGGATCTGGCAGTGACGATAGGAGGTAGATTTTCTATCAAAAACTGTCAAGTTTTTTTTATAGAGTGATTAAATGGGTTTGAGTATTGTTGTACCTCAAAGAGACCAATTCGTGAAACCATGCTAGATATGTGAGAGGATCATGGATTGCACGAACATTCATGCCGCTTCTTCGGTTAAAGATGATCTGATTTGTCTGAAGTTATTCAAGTTAAATTAAATTTTATTCTCTGGTTTTGCACCACAAGAATTCCAGGGAGGACTTTCATATGTTGATTTATTAGCCAACGCAGTCTTGTTAGCATTCATTAGCCCGGCGTTTTTATGCTCCTGTCCACTGTTTTGAGTCAGCGGTGTAGTTGTGTTTCACATAGCCCATTAACCTCCATGTTCACTTCTAATGTGAGAATTCTAGTCTCCAGCACAGCAATCTTATGCAGGAGTTTTTGGAAGATGTCTGCAGAGAAGGAAGGCATCTTGCTGCTGATTAGCCTCAGCGAGGTACCACTGTTTCACATAGAGCAGTACAGGCTTGAGCTGCTGTTTGGCCACACTCTTGTGGTACTGATGAGGTCATAAAAATGTTGAGATATTGCAATAAACCTCCCAAAACTAGAATTAAAAAAAACAGTCCCAGGGATTTATATGCATCCAGAATCCGCTGTCTTTATGCAGAAAGAAAGGAAATATTGTAGCTGATAATGTGAAGAGCAGAGAGCAAGCAGCAAAGCATCTGCACTGTAAGAAAGAAGGAGGCATCTAGTCATACACTGGGTGAATACCTAGTATATGACTAGACCACATCTGGTTAAGGTTCCTAAATGTGGGTAATGTGTTACTGGGTAGTCAGTGGTAGTTGTCATTTTACACTGAAATAGCAGATTAAATTACTTTCATTTATGCCATTTATGAAAAAAAAGAATAAATATAAGGTTATGAATGAAGTTGCGAGAGCAATACTTTCCTTTTATATCTTTGGATGACTGATTTGAGAGACAATGCATTGTTATTGTATTTTAACTACTTTTAAAGATCTGTTCATTTTGCTGTCATCTGTTCATGTGTGCAGGTAAACCTGTGTATACAAGATTGGTTTGTGTCTGAATGCTTGTTACTTAAATACTGAAACATCCGTGTAAAGCAGAAAAAAACACATTTCTGCGTTTGTCACCCTTTCAGGGAAATGGTTCCATTCCCCTGTTGGGAGTTATTTTTTTTAGGCTCACTATACATTATCTCTTACTTAGACGGTGTAAAAGGTGTCTCCTCCACACTTAAAAGAAAGCGTAAAACTGCTCATGTTAGGTATCTAGTGACCTACTAAATGCACAAAGAAGTGAAAGCATCTGTGTTTTTCTATTACATTGGAATTTGGGAGGAGGAAGTTGACTTCACTGTTCTCTTTCTTTTTTTGTTGAAATGTCACTTCCTGTAATTGAACCTGCTGCACTGTAAGATCCAAGTCTGTGTCTCTGTGTCCTTCCTGACAAGCAATAACAAAGACTCCAGTGGCCCATAGTCAATGATTCCTCTGGACTCCCTGAAGCTTTTCCTCCTTCCCATCTCCCCTGACGGCCCCACCCATCTACACAGCCGTTACCACTTCTCTTTGTTGTGCTGCAATTGCCTTCCTCTCCCACAATCTAATCTGCGTCCTGTTTCCTCATCAGCAAATATTTCAGTTAACGTTCCTGCATATGCTCATTCCATTAACAAGCGATCTTGCCTCATGTTTTTGCTCTCAAGTTTCTGGCATCTTAAGCAAAACCTGTATCTACCTGCCTGCGTGCCTTCCTACCTCATAAAGAATTCACTGGAATCTTCCTGTCTCAACTTTTGGGGTCTTCCCTCTTGCTAATCAACTCACCATTCTGACAGAATGCTTAAACCCTGCACACAAATATTAAGGTCCCTTCTGTTGTGATCAGTTTCTTGTTTGTGTTTGTTTTAATAAATCTTTACTGCACCATGATGATTTTATGTAAGAGATGAAGTGTGTTTGTACTTGTGGTGGTAGATATCCGGGTCTCGACTTATGCGGTTCTGGAAGCCGATGTAGAGGTCGTCCCAGAGACCCCCATGCAGCACCACAGATCTCATCACCCCAATCCTGTTTTTAACCTTTAGGGAGAAAACCAAGAAATATGCTCTGTCAAATCAACAGGCTAATTATGTGGTGTGTGAGATTCTTTGCATAACTTCCTCGAAGCATGATCTCTTTGAGGAGCACTGAAATATTTGCAGTCCTTAATGTGTATTATTGTGCAAGCTGAGACAAGCTGACTTTACCAAACAAATTCACACATTTAAATACAGATGGGCTGCAAAATTCCAGAGTTTGCAGGGAACACTGAGAGGTGGCTCATATGACATGAGCACACTTGCCAAAATTTGTGACTCACTCAGATGGTCCTCCTTTAGCAGGGCCAACCTGTTTTTTGCTTTGTCTGTATGCATTACGCTGCAGGTTCCTGTTTGGCGGGGTAAATCAGTGCAACTGAGAGCACATAGTCAGTCACCCAGGACCTTGCCATCACAGTCCATGCTCCTCCTCTTTATTCCTTTTCCTCCCTCTGACACTTGCCTTGTTTATTTCAGTTGAATTAATGTCTGAATTGTTTTTCCCCTTGGTGCAGTTTGTTTGGGTAGTTGTGAACACAGTTACTGAACTGGGGTCGGAACAAAACAAGCCGACCGGGACCTTTTTAAAGAGGTGGTCCTGGTTGCGTTACAAATAAATTCTGGTACGGTTTGTTTGTGGTATGAACGTAATCTAATCTTGATCTGCCCCAACTGGAGGAAAAATTGTGCGTTTTGGGGCCAAACCAGCTTCTGTAGCCAGCTGTGCTGTGTATCATGGGCTGAGAACGATTTTTTAAACAAACAGCTGGCAGTTTGCTGTGACACAAACATGCACTGAAGGTTGACCTGGAGCAGCAATGTAATACGTTGCCTTCTTGATATTTAGGCAGACAATAATATAGCCCCAACAGCTATAAAAAATGTACACAAATCATGAAATATTTAAAATGTTTAGCAAACCTCTAAAGGAAAGGGAATTTGACCAATAGAATTTTCAAGATGCAGCATATTTTGATCTGAAGTTAAAGAAATTGTTTTCTTAATTTGCTTGTGTTTTTTTCATTTGCTGAGAAAACCTATTTTCCATGCAGTCTTTGGCTATATTCACACTGCAGACACCAGAGGGCAAAACACTAAGATCTGTTTTATCAAAGGAGCCACGGGCTATACAAAAGCGATTTGCACTAGTCGTCGCAATTCAGTACCAGCTTTAAACCAAAACAACACACGGGCCTGTTGCTGCATCTGCTCTGTGATAATGTGATGTTACTGCAAGCAAAAAAAAATCCATCTAATTGTAACATTCCACGATTCGTGGCGGGTCAGAATCTCAATAACAACAGTTATGAGATTAATAACAGCTTGTTTGCCTTCTCACTCATCTGTAACGGTAGCAGGGCCTGGTTTAGTGTAACTAGTCCCCTAATATGCTTCTGGAATGTGAAAAAAATGTATCAATTCAGGCAGCGCTAGGATGCAGGACTTTACTGAGAGCAGACCGGGAGAACTGCATAGTTTGAGTATCGTCATTGTGGTTGGATTTAACTGTTAGCATATTTTAGTTTTCACACACGTGTCCACATTTCATTTCTAAGCACCTGGCTTCTCTCCACCGGACTCCCCCCTCCTTTTCACAACCATGTGCTACTACCAAAGAGAAAGTGAAACTTAATTCCAGTCGGTTATTCCTTCATTTCTTGAACACATGTGAGTTAAACTCAATACTTAACTGTGAGAGAACAGTTCTTACATGCGATCTGCTTCACTGCAGCCTGCCTCTGTCTTAATCAGAAATCTGTTGATCAGTTACTTCCTTGGGTTGCCATTGTTGTGTTAACGTTATCTGCTCCTGGTCCTCCTCATTGAGTCAGATTGAGCTTTTATCTCAATAATCTATGGGTGTGTGTGTTTGTTGATGTGATATATGTATATCCTACTTTTGGCAATGTGTGTGAAGGTGTGGGAAAAAAGTAACATTAAAAAGTAACACATCTCACCACTGTCTTCCAAATTGTGAGGCGATTGTTTTTTTTAGAGGGGGCAGGGCGCAGTCACTCTCCACTCTCAACATCAATACACCACTAGTTTGTTACATACCAAAATAAGTTATTCCTGAAATCTAATATGGCTGAATTTTGTATGTGGCTCCTTTCGAGACTGTGTTCAAGTCTGCTCAAGAAAGTTTACTGACTTCTACTGCACATCACCATGTAAATGAAACAGGAAACATCGACTTCTGTAGTCTTTGTTTACTTTCATACCACAGCGTGCTGCATGTGATTTTGGTTTTTCTTTTGCGTTATGAGGGTCTGTTCAGGACTGTGACCACTTCATTCTGGAATCTTATATGGGCCACATTTTGAAAATTAATTTGAACAAAAACAATGAATAAATAAATAAAAAATTTGATTTAATGAATGAATCAGAGTAGAGCACTAGAATTGCAGTGTAAATATAGCCACAGCAGCAGTTCTGTACCACTTTTTGTATAATTGAACCACGTGGAACAAACAGCATCTTCTTTTTTAATCACTTAGAACGTTGTTTTCTATACACTTAAGATGCTGAGTTCAGCTCGTATGCTGAGAGGTACAGCATCTGAATTCCTCTGTACGTAGAAAGCAAGCTGCTATAAGTTCTTGTTTTACTGTGTCTCACCTTCACATAGAGGTTTTTCTGTAGTGGTGTTAGCCAAATAAATGAATTAAATGTAAGTATTGACTAGAGAGGTGCTCACCTGCACATAGGAGTGCTCTCTGTCAGGCCTCTTGGTGGGGAATGACAGATCCAAAAAGTCCACCAAGTAGTCATAGCCATCGGTGAGGGGTTCGAAGTTGTCATCTGTCTCAATCATCTTGCCAACAAAAAGAGAGAAAGGATGGCTCAGATCGACCAGTTTTTAATTCAAATTAAAACTTCATATCGGAACTGACTGGGGCTTGAGAGAAGGAGGAAAGGACCACTTAAAGCTGGAAAGAAGGCAAGAGGCAATGAGGAAACAGAGCAGAGCGATGGCTATTTAAAATTTCAACTTTAGATGATAAAACCTTGGCATGTCCTTACTCGTTCTCTGTTGTGCTGAGTGACAATACAGGTGCCTGTTTCATGAACAAATCAGCTGCTTTTAACGATCAAAGTAAGCTAATTGAAATTGGCTTTTTATTAGTTGTGTGTGGATTAAACCTGCCAGTGGCCAGATGAGCTTAGGTCTTCATCCACACTTTATAACTTCCAATAATTATAATAACATCTTCAAATTAATACAATAGAGTCAAAATAATTATTTCTACTTTTAGGAGTCTGATGTTAGTGAAGTTAATTTCACATTGTACATGAACCGAGCTGGTCTCAGGGAGCAACTGATCTGTCTGATTCAAGCAGGTATTCTACAGCTTTTGCCTTTTGATTTGGCCATGTCACCTTAACCCCATTATTTAAAGCTAGCAGTATCGATTGTATTTATATGTGGTCACCTAAAAAATAATGGTTGTTTATTAATATCTCCAAGGCCCACACTCCCTATTTTGCCCTCACTGGCCTCTGGATTTTATATACCATCATATTTTAGATCTTTTGCAGAGTTAAGAAAATGTTCATTAACCTTAAACCTGATATAAAACTAACAAGACAATATAGTATAGTTTTTAATCAACATCCTGATTGGCTGAGTTTTTCTTTCAATGTGGTGGATTTATATTTACTATGAATCAACAGGGAAATAGATTTCCCACACATTTCGATCAATCGGTCCATCACTTTGGTCCAAAACCAGATATCTGTACAGCTATTAGATTCTTGTGAAATTTTGTACGCATATCATGGTCCAAAGAGAATGAATCCTTATAACATTGTTGACACTAGACTTTTCCTTAAGTGCAAGAGTGTTCAAAGTTTTTTCAAAGATCACGTGAAAATGCCCGACTGCCAAGGGTCTCTCCTGACATTTACCATAAAAGGTAAAAGGTTTGCCATGTTTAGCGATTAGCACCTCCACTTGGTAGCTTGCTTTGGCAGTGTTTTCATTGACTCACAAGCCCGCATGAAGCACTAGCGTGTGGAGCCAAGACAGCTTAAAGTTGTTTCACTTTTTTAGCACGGTTGCCCCGTGACAGCTTGTCATATGCATCAGCATGTTTTGTCTGGTAATGTCTTTTTACGTTGAATTCCTTATGCACGGCCACAGTCTCTTGGTAAATTAGGCGAACCAAATTTTTCAGTTTTAGTGAAAAGATATTGTAATTTCCATCTCTTCTGGAAGCGACGGCCTCAACATCAACTTTCACCTTTTTATCAACAGTCACCATGGCAGAAATTAGCTGTTAGGGGTCACAGCATAGGTCACACAGCCAGGCAAAGTTATAGAGTAGTGCTGCCACCATGAGGTCAAAAGAGAAATTGCATTTTGAACCTGCATGATTTATTAATTTTGTTTGGCAGTGCTGGCGGGCCATAAATAACACATATTTAGTGGCAAGGACGAGTTCGCTCTCTCTCTCTCTGCCAGCTAAGCAGCACTGTTGGATGAGAGAGCGGCTCGAACATGTACGGCCTCACTCCAAAACCTAATGGCTCTTCTTCCTCCCTTTCATCCCTGTCTAAGTCACTAAAATTGTCTGGATTTGGTGATGGTCGTTGTGAGAAGTCCTCCACAGCAGAGAGAAGGCTCTCCTCGTGATTGTTTTCCATATTTACGCTGCTAGCTGCTGTCAAATTTAAATTTCACAAGGGCGTAACGCACATTCAGCACGATTAGCTACTTTAAACGCCAATCATTTTCTGTGACATGTCCCTCCTTAGCTTATCGTTTTTACAGGAAATCTGTAAATTCACAGGAGTAAAAGGCATTCTGACATCCGTGTCACTGGGTCTTCAAATTTTATTTAAATCTCTTTCATTGCACCTAAAATTTCAAAAGCTCTGGCTTGCATGGTGGAAAGAATAAAGAAAAAGCATTTTTTTTTATAGTTTGGGTGAATCGGTCCTTTAAAATTTGATTGTTAGGTCATGTTTGAAATTTGATTGTTAGGTCAGATTTCACCTAACTCAATGCCTCTGTCAATTAATTCATTTTTAAAGCAGAAAGTAGAGTCATGACAAGGTAGGAGAAAGAACCATGGTCACTGCAACTCTTCCGCACCATGACTCTTAAGTAAAAATAAAGCAACAAAGACAGAATTTCCCACCAAAGGTAATTTTTATGCTGCAGTTCACAAGAGGGTTTATGCAAAGGAAGAGCAAAAAGTGGATAACACTCTACAATAAGGTACACAAAAATGTGTGTAGTTATTGAGGATCGAATAAGGAACGAATCAGGAATGACTGGCTATTTAATGATTAGTAAAGAGAAATTCCTGAGTGACTGTGATTCAAGCACTAATGATGACTAATGGTTATGTAATTATTTGTTAATGAGTAAGAGCTTAGTATGATGCATTACTTTACTTGAACATACACAAACCACTAAGTACTGGCAAGGCAATGGTAAAGTAATCATTCGTTAATGAGCAATGCATCATACAGAGCTGTGACTCATTATCGAATGATCACTTTACCATTACCTTGCTGATAGTTATTATTAGTGCTCACTCAGTCACTCAGGAACTTCTCATTACCTTATTGATGAGATTATTAATGATTATTAATCATTGATTAATAATAATTGATTAATGATTAATGATTATTAATGATTCACTTATACAGTATCCCCCAGTCTGTTTGCCAGTAACTCATCATTAGTGCTTAATAACAGTCGCTCAGGAACTTCTCATTCACTAATTATTGACTATCCAGTCATTACTGATTTGTTTGACATTTGCAATAATACACACATTTTTGTGTACCTTATCGTAAAGTGTTACCAAGTGGATAAGATTTTGCCATAGTTGTAGAGAGGATTTTGCTTGTCAAGTATATTTACCCGCACAACAAGGTTGTAGTTTTTAAAGCCCGCCCAGGTGTAATAAAACTGGATCCAGCTTTGATGTTTAAATATCTCACAGCTGATGGCGCTGTTCAGTTCATCCACATACAAGTCGAAATCCCAACTGTCCTTGAAGATTTTTGCACTGGCTGGGGGAGAGGTGATGGCCTCACTATGTTCGGTGTTGTAATAAAGGACATATCAACAACATTAAGATTAAATTTGAAGGTTTTCAAATGTGCACTTTCAGGAATAATTTCAGTTTATTTAGTTTGGAGTTTAGCCGTCATCCTTTAGGAAATAATAACATTTCACTTACCAAGTTACTTGACATTTTGCTAAGCTCAGTGCTTTTTGGTTACTGTCATTCCGTCAATCTTTTCAATTCTGACAATGAATTTATGCAGTTAACAGTTTTAACAGTGGCAGATTTACCATTCAGTGAAATGATGAACTCACCATCTTAACTTTACTTAATTTTTGGGAAGCAACAAATTTGCGTACTTTAATAAAAGCAAACTCATTACATTTCACAGGGTAGATTGCTTTCATTTTTTGTCCTTCTCTATTGTATTATATTGTACAAAGGGCTACAAGCGTTCATTTTGTTGTGCCACCCTTTTTTTTAATCAACAAGGATGAAAAATTTACCCTGTAATCCTGTGGAGGGTTCCTTGTACAATTTACAGCAGCTTTTATATCCAAATAAAATGTTGCATGTCCTAGTTTCACCACGTAATAAAGTTGTTTAGACAACCAGGGGCCCCTTTCAGAAAGCAGGGCTTTGTAAACTCTGAGTCTGTCAGCCCTGAAATGGGGGAAACTTTGGGTTTTCCGTTTTAGACAGAAAAGGTAACGCAACCCCAAAAAAAGAGGAGTAACTCCAACTCATTTCAGAGAGACGTAACTTAAACTATGAGTCAGTTACTATGGTAACTAAGTCTATGAATCTTCAATAAACCTTGAGTCTCTCCCTGTCTCCTCTTCTTTCAGCACCATAAACATCATCAATCATGTCCTTAACAAAAAATTACGGTTGGTTAAAATAGTCTGTTGTCTGTTGAACATGCCATGCCCTTTTATTGAGGATTTTATAGATGAAGAGGCCTCATTTCCTGTTGCAGCAGGCCTACCAATTTCCTTCACAGTCTTTTATATATCTGCATGATCTTATTTGTCCTCACATCACCAACATCATCATCATTTCATCATCATTTATTTTATTTAAATCCTCGTAAAACGCATTGAGGGGGGACCATCATTTTCAGTGGTACCGAGGTACAGACATACAAAGGAAGAACCTGATGAAGATCGACATGATTAAAATCAACAAGAGCTCTGAGAATAAATAAAACGAATACATGATTAAAAACAAGTTAATTAACAATGTGAGTGAGTAAAAGTGCATGAGTGGGCAGTGAGACAAATAAATAAGAAATTAGCAACTAATAATTGCAATCGATAAGATTAGCAATTAAAGCATGGAATTGTCTCAGTCGAATAAATGATAACACTTTAAATCTTTCTTGGAGAAAATTCGAGGCATGTGGAGCACAGCCACAGAGAGCAGACTTCCGAACGCTATGAATCTTTGGAACCTGTAAATTAATAAATAAATCAATCAATACAAATGCCAATTGCTTCTCATTGAAAGGGGAGGCAAGCCAGTTTTTTTTGGAATAATAAACAATGATGTGTTCCATAGTTATCTCCAGTGGTGAACCTTTGTACAGAGTTATAAACCGCATCTAAGGGTTTTAGCGCTGCACTTTTTGCCCACCAATAAACAACGTCACTGGAATTCAGTGCAGAGAAGAAAACTACTTCAGTGATTCTTTTCCATGTGAGTCAGGAAAGAATAATTTATTTCTGTAGAAAAAAAGCTTATTTTGCTCTCAGTTTTGATTAGAACATGTCTATATGAACTTTAAAAGAAAGTTTTATATCCGTCCAAACTCCAGAGTACTAATAATATACTAATAATATATAAAATAATATATATAATATTACACTCTCTCAATTATACAGCTGTTAACAGAACAGATTTCAAAAGCATTTTGGTCAATATTTCTTGCTTTTGTAAACAACATCTATTTTGTCTTTTCACAATTTAAAACCAGTTTTACATCATGAAGGTGTCCCTGGAGGAGACTGAAATAGAGCTGTAGGTTTTGAGTTGTGGCATGAATAGATTCTGCACAGGTGCAAGGAACAGTGTCATCAGCATAAAGATGGAAATTACAATTAAGCAATGAAAATCTTTCATCATTTATATAAATAGTGAATAATACTGGCCCCGGGAACTGAACATTCAGGAACTCCTTTATAGTTATGCTTAAAAATGGAACTGTGTATTTCAGATGTCAGATAGATAATCCGGGCTCCATTAACACACTTAACTCTTTTCATCTGAAGGTTAATCAACTTAGACTTCAGGGTTAGAATTAGAATTTGTTCAACTTCCTTTCTGAAATGGGCCCCTGATGAACTGTTATCTGTGCACTTGTGTTTCTCTATTGTGGCAATCAACATGTTTCCACATCTCAGCAGGTTCAAAAAAAAAAAAAAAAAAAACGTAAAAATTGAAAAAAAAAAGGCCAAAACTTAACGATCTAGTGGAGCATTGACTTTTAAAACTTTATCAAGTTGCAATGTACTGGCTAAGAAAAAAGTCCTTTTCCCTCTCCCATTGTCAGACAACATAAACCACACACACACACACATACACACACACAGTACATAAGTCTTGTCAACCTGTTAGTGGGGTTTCTCAGAGCAAGGCCAAGGTCCAGCACAGAGCCTGGTTTGGGCGTCCATGTCTTGATATCTGGTGTGAGCTTATTGATGAGCGCATTGAGGTCCTCAGCACTGTTTTTAACATTTGTATCCTTAATGTACCTGCATACACACAAGCAAACACACACACACACACACACACACACACACAGCATAGAGAGATACAAACAGACACTTTTAGAAATACCCAAAAGTACCGAAAGAACCCCCAACCAAGATATTTACAGTTTATGGATTGTTTTCCAAAATAAACTGCACATCAACTCTTAGCCAAGTCTGAAATAGAGCTACAAAAATTAGCTGCATTAACTGTGTCAACAGGTAAATACTGTAAAAACAACATCCAAACCCATTTTTCCCTGGCTGTAATTTATTTATCATCCACAGATACTGTCTGCAATCTGGCCAACCTGGACAGAGTCTACCTGTCTGATGGATGAGCCTCCACAAAGTAGCCAGCAAAGGGGCAGTAGATCCTGGGCTGCAGGGACTTCACCAGCTGAGCTTTGTAATTCAGCAGCTTCTTCCTTTCATTCTTTATAAAGTCTGCCTTCCAGGAATCTGAGTACAGACATATGCAGCCACCTTTATGTAAGCAGTGTGGTACACACCAAATACATCTGATCACAGGTATATCCACACTGGGCAGGAAAATTTGCTGTACACTGAAGTTTACATCAGTTCAAAAATTATTTGACTACAGTACACTTGAAGCCTGATTTATGCTTCTGCGTCAGCTGCATGCATAGCCCTATGCCATAAGGTAGGCACATGACCTACACCGTTGAAAGCATTTATACTTGTGTGTTGGCATGTCCACGTTGCTCTGAATTTACCCTGCCAAACGGCAACCTCTCGCCACGAATTTGCGGACATCTAGCAGTCTTTATGTGGCGATGAAGAGTTGTATAAATGTGCATATTTTCGGACTTCTTCAATCAACCGCTCCTGGACCTGGTCCATGTTTGCAGCGTGCAGGAAATGTGTGGAGTACACGAGCAGAAGAAGAAGCCTGAAATGCGCATCCACCAAGCTGACCAATCACAGTGCTTATGGTCTGCATCACTTCCATGCATAGTTACATTTTTAAAGAAGGTGCACATCAAGCCGTAGACTACGGCAAAAGGCTTGCGCCTATGCAGAAGATTTGACGCGAAAGCATAAATCAGGCTTAAAGTGTTACTTCGCCAATTAGCAACCAGCATTGTATTGTCCCAAAATCGGCTGTATATTGCAAAGAACGCTGTTTATCTTCCTTTAGTCTTCCATCCGCCTAGCTCTCCTGTTATCTTCTGTTCATTTGATGTCATTTGTGGAGGTTTGGGCCTGCTCTGAACTAGGCTACAACTTTGGACTCCTGGCAAGGGAGCGCCATGTTTTCTTTGAGAGGAATTTCAGGCTCTGGCAGTTACTACACGTAAGGAATAATAGGAGCCTTTAATAGAAGTCTTGCTACCGATCTGTGCAGTGGTGACCCGGGACTCTCAGCAGCCTTGGGTACAACACAACACGTTAAAAAAAAAAAAAAAACACCTGATGAAAGCTCTAAAAGTGACATAACTAATATAACAACACAATACAACATCATCTTCATGATTACTTAGCAGCTTGTAGAAAAATAAACATTATTAGCGCCACTCCTCTGTCTGTCCGTCAGGTTAGTGATGCATCATGCAAGCTGTGACTTGAGTCACTCTCTCCAGCTGTAACAGGCTGTAGCCCCTCTGTAACCTCTGGGCCTTTGGCTGTACTGCATCTAACATTACTGGATGATAATAAACGTCCAGTGGTCTCTTTCCATGATGCATGGTGGGTCAAAATCTCAGTTGCAAAACAATATAACAGCATCTATGTGATAATTTTACAGCTTTATCCCTGGGTACTCCGGCCAAGCTGCCGGTGTAGACGTTGGCCCCAGCTAACCACTTCTTGCATCTACTCGCTGATAATGTGATGTTATTTCGAGCAAAAAAAGTCTAATTGTCTCTTTTCGCAATGCACGGTGGGTAAGAATCTAACAACAGTTTGTGGAAATAATATTAGCTGTCAGTCTTGCTTGTGCTATTATTGTGCTTTCTATATTGAGCAGCCATTACAACCTCAGGAGAGAAGTGCGCGGTGCATTATGGTACATGTAGGCACAGCAAGAACGACTTTGTGAGTGGGACACTCTCAGAAAACTCAGCTTGTATCTGTCAATATAGCACAAACTGTGGAACATATTGCTTCAGTTGGGTACAACTACCATCAGCATTGATTGGAAATCCACAGAAACAGCGGGGAAGTACTCTTTTAAAAAGACAGTCATCTTCAGCTTACATATATGTGATTGTCTTCCACTTTGGAGAAAGTTATAAACAACATGGATGATGCATACTGATTGCAATGAATGCTTTTCAACCAAAAGGAGCAGAACATAAATAATAAAACTTATAACAAATAATAAGAATATATATTATATTATAATAATACAAATATATCATCAATAAAATTATCACATTTAAAAAATGTTTTTGAGTCACATCATGAAGCAGCCTTTCTAAAAGATTTCAACTGCTGTGTGTAGTGAGGTGACATTACTAACTACTAAAAAGACCCTTACCGCTGTATTTCCCTCCACAGAAGGTCATAGGGAATCCAGATGCACCCCCAGCGAAGTCACTCATCATTAAGTCCACATTCTGTGGGAGCCTGCCCCCATTTGGCCTGGTGCAGTCCACCGTGTTCAGGATCATGTGACCTGCAAATATGTTGTGTTTTTACCCTAAAGCTCTCCTGTTGGTATTTTAATTATGAAGGTAATTGAAAAACATGCACCTTTATATTCAACAATGATGCAGGTGTCCATTTCGGGATGCACACCATCCATCAGTATCATGAATCTCAGGTGTTCATCAATCTAATAAAGACCAGGGAACACAACACTGACTAATTACATTAGTGCTGCGTTTTTGCAGTTTTCTTTATTAGTATCTCATTATAGCACATTATTTTTCAAAATGTCATTTTAAAAACATGTTTCTTTCATGACAGCATTTTTTCTGTCAGAATAAAAGTGAGGTTTTTTTTATCATCATCCTTGGACTAAATGTGAACAACAGAAACTTACATCCTGCCACACACCAAAAGGAACAACATTGATGTTGGTCAGTTTGACTTGGCTCTGCTTCAGATACCTGTTGCATTACGACAGAGAGAGGGACATGTGACTGATGAAACATTGGATACTTAAAATACTTAAATTAATTAGATGCTGGAATTAAACTGGGCTCCCTCATTTTACTAACCAAAAGACAGGTCTCGATGTGTCTCCAACATAAATGGGGACATCTGGCCTCCTCTCTGATAAAACCTTCAGTGTGGGGTAACTAGAACAGATACAGGACAGGTAAGATTCAAGAATGGACTCCTATAATAAAAATTTCACACTCGTGATTGTTTGACTTTGTTGTAAATACGAGACGTTTTAAGTTGGACCAGCTGTATCATGCCAATAGCTGAACACCTATTAAAGATTTTCATGGCCATCACCATCATGAGAAAACTGCCATCTGTCTCACCTGCAGCTATCTAGTGTTGTATCTGCTTGTTTTATTACTTTTTACATGATTGTTTTATGATTTATAGCACTTTCTGACGTGCTGGGAAAGGTGTGAAAGGTGCTAAATTCAATAAACTTTACTTCCTCAAAGCTGATCGAAACTGGGTTCATATCCTCATCATCTACGTCACTTTCTTACTTTGAATGTCGGCCTAAAAAGATTCTTATCATGTTCTGATCTGTTAGGATATGTGCTCTGTGAGTTACAAGTCAAATCTCAATGTAATCTGTATAATATCTGTATATTTAATATTTGTCATAACATAATTTCTTTTCTTATTGACTCTTTTTCCTACCTTGTCTGTTCTATTTATCTCATCTTGATATGCTCCTTGCATATCTGAGACTGCTCTTCTTTTAACTTTAATTTTTTGTTCAGTAATGATAAACCTCTAATTATTTGGTTTAGGATGGGAGAGGAT
This sequence comes from Acanthurus reversus, assembly GCA_029823135.1. Classification (NCBI taxonomy): domain Eukaryota; kingdom Metazoa; phylum Chordata; class Actinopteri; order Acanthuriformes; family Acanthuridae; genus Acanthurus; species Acanthurus reversus. The sequence continues at coordinate 3,160,502 of JAPXVT010000016.1, read as the reverse complement.
TTTGTATATGCCCTCAGGGCTTCCTGTCTTCCCTAGTACTGTATGGCTGTATTTCTTTTTTTTCTCATTTTTTAATTGCTTCTGTATACATGGTGATTTCCCTTCAATTTGCAAGTCAGTGTTTCCATCTCTTGCACCTGCTCGGCCAAACAAGTGACAACTGACATGTCAAAAACAAGGAATCTTGTTTGTCTTGTCAAAATTTCCTGAGAAGATAAAAACACAATGAGATGCTAAATCGGCTTTGCTATTTTAACTATGTCTTTGAAAGCAAGGATATCAAGGCATGTTTATTTATATTGCATCATGGCACAAGGCAATTGAAAGTGCTTTGAAGAATGCAAATAAAAGGGCAAGATTGACTTAGGAGTGCCAGAGAAGTAATGGCCCAGTCATTAAAAGGAGCTGTGTGGAAGTTAATGGTTGCACATGCCAAGTTTTGAAACCCCCCGTGAGAATAATACAATGGACCGAAAGCTGCCTGAATGCAGCCTCAGATGGTTGAAACTTCCCTCCCCACCCTCACCATCTTTGTTCAGATGTCAGAGGGTTCAAACATCTGAGCAAAGGTAATTTAAAAACAAACAAGGAACTATTACATTTTTTTTGTGAAAGAAACATCCGGGTGTTGGTTAGATAAATGTTTTCTAAAGCTTTATTTAAACAAAACATTTGCTTAACAGGCGTCACAATACTTGAGACATGTAGCACCTGGTATGTGACTGGGAGTGTTGGCACTACTAAGAGCACAAGCAGGTTGACAGGTTTAGATATATGGGTGTGCTGTATGTGCTTTGACGGATTCATCAGTTAAAATACTCAGAAGTTATTTTGCCATTGAAGCCTTTGTCCATTAAATCAGTAAAACTGATCTGACATAAGACATCAACAACAAACTCAACATTGGCTCATCACAGTTGTATAGATTGCATATTCGTGTTACAACGTGTGGTGTTAAACCTGTAACCATTGTGCATGTGAAGTATAACCTGTTTTAGACTCTGTAGGAACATTACTTTAAATCTAGTAATCTCCCAGTTACAACTTACATCTATCTGGTAGTTAACCAAAGTTACTATTTTATTTCTAATTTCTCTGTATCATTAGGTCATATTGTAAATTTGAAGGCCTCTATTTGGTTATCATTTCCTATGCTAACAGCAACTGTTAATTAAATTAATTAAATTTAGCTTTCTAACATCGTGGAGTTAGAATGTTGAGAAATTCCTGTTATGCTCTCAATAACGTATTTTAACATTTCACTGTTCTTTCCACTTCAGGTTAAACCTTTTCTAATTTCTCTTTGTGCTTAATGGTAAACCTTGAGGCCTCACTCTCCTCAGACAAAGAGATCTGCATACACGCTTCCAATCAGTGGGAAAGGAAATGGGATATCTCACTGGCAGAGAGCAGCTGGAGCCTGTCCTGCTCTCCTGTCTTTAAAACCAAGCCCGGGAGTGATAACAACACTGTACAACACTGTACAATTTAATAATAATAACTGACAGAATTTACCTGAGATGGTCAGAGTGCATATGGCTGATGTAGATGAGATCTGCTGCACACAGTCTGTCCAGAGCGTCTGCTGGAGGCTCATGAAGAAGCCACCAGCCTCTGGCAAATGCAGGACCCTTCAGCCATGGGTCGAACATGAACCGCCTCTGTCCCAGCTGCAGCTCCATGCAGGCATGGGTCAGGTATGTCACCTGGGAGAGAAGTTCACAGTTTGACAAGTGGTAGATGTAACGTTATTATCTTAATGATTTGGTTGTGTCACAATGGCCAGATCAGGCAGCACTAAGAAACTGTGCATAGAGGTAGCTTTCAAGGTGAAGATGGAAAAAACTCATCCCTTCAGATGTGAAGGAATTACAACAGATAAGATTTGCCGGTGTCTGTTTTTAAAAAATGTAAAATCGTCATGATAATTGATGTATGTCATTTTGGTGTTGTGTTGTCACTTAACATAAATTGAAATAAACCGTTATTCATGTAAATGAAGTAATTCTATACAATTTCATTAAAGTAACAGAGGTGCACAGTTATTAATAAATGTTTGAGTTGTCTGCAGCCATGCTTAAATGTCTCCACAAGACTTAATAAAACAGGTACAAATTTAGATTTGGACATTTTTCTAAAATTCTGAATGCTTTTTCAAATTTTTGTCTAAGAATTTACACGGTTTCCAGTGTAAAAAGTAAACGCAAAGTACAAAACATAAAACATACATACTTTGAATTCTCCTTCCTGAAGCTCCAGAGGCTCTCGAGGATCAGCTTCCCATGGGTGGACAGGGCTCAACTCAACCAACTCAAGTCCCCCATCATCCAAAATCTCTACCTCTGTGTGTGACATTACATACATGCTCATCTGAATTTGTGACAGTTGTTCTGAATGTTTTAAGAGGTAAAGCAATGTTATAATATTATTTTGACACACAATAATGAGCTTCATACAGTCACATTGCTACAAGAATGCACACTTGTATTGAGATCCACATATGACGGTGTTCATTTTGGTGATTTCAGCGGAATTGTTTTTGAGTAAACATGTCCCTCATCTGCAACTATGGGAGCAAATGACTCAAAACCCCCACAGTCCTCCAGAGACATGCCAGAGACCCAGCTGTGAGCTACCATTGGTCAGAAGGGCCAACACCCCTGACCAGGGTGACAAAACCCAGCTCCTTATATTGTCCTCTCTCTTCTCTCCTGCTCTTGTCTTCTGAGACCTCTTGTCTCCAGAGGCCTCCCATGAGGTTCTTCCTCTCTTGTATCCTGAACTCTTTTCCAGAGCTCTCACCAGAGCTCCTGAGCTCTTCCCTCCTGGCTTCTCTGGTGAGCTCTTCCCCTGAGCTCCTTTCCAGGGATCTTCTTCTGGACCCCAGCTGCTGAGAGCTGCAAGCTGCAGCTCCAGCAAACACTGAGAACTTCTCCCTGCAGCAGTGGAGCAAGGTCCTGTGTAGCACCAGAGCAGTTAACACCAGCAGTCATATCAAAGCCTACTAGCTAACTCCAAACGCAGAGGAACACTAAGAAAGCACAGAGCTGTTTACTTTGCAAGGACTGGACCAAGTGACCAGTTCCCTCCACCTCCTCCCATCTGACTCTGCACCGCAAGGACAATACTTTTCAACTCGAGCCAACATTGCCCAGCCTGGGTCACCAGACAAGGAAAAATTGGCATCTTCTCTCAAGGACTGGTAATGTTAAAATGGGCCCAGATAGCATCATTATAGCACTGCTAAGCACAGAACCATTAATCTTGGTCACACATTGAATGTATTCTCGACTGTTTGAGTGTTGATATGATATCAGTCTACTCAGGTAATTAATAGTTGGCTTTGTTTATTTTAGTTGTTAGTTAAGTTTTGCTTTCCACAGACCAGGGTCTTTGCATGCAACTAACAGTCTCTAAACTAGCACCGTGGCACACACACTCATCTTCAGCTTGATGCACTGACATACACACACTGCATATTGGGCATTTTTAGTTAGATTATTTGTGTTTATTGTTTGTACATAATAAAGGCTTTGAAACTCCATGCTGTCTGTTTAATATTGTACAAAAGTGAATGTTGCCATCATCTTCACTGACAGGAACTCCGAAAGCCTTTATCCTTTACTAGCTGGTAAAATGGTGATTTTGATTGTGGTAATTAAGTTTATTATTACTTAAATTCCAAAGTGACAGTGAAGTGTTTTTTATGAGACTGAATCAATAAATTGGATATCTCTTCCCTTCTCTAAGGGTGGTGCTCCTAAGGCAATCTCATGTAAATTAGATCTTCTTATTTAATATATTTAATAATTATCTATGATAATTACTAATTAATTCTGATAGCCAAAATTATTAAATTGCAGCACTAAAATCCCAACATTAATGGTGCCCCATGAGGCCCAATACCAGCTTTATTACAATATTTGTGTACAAATTTGTTAATAAATATTAATTTTGAAACATTAAATTTTCTGGTTTCATATTTTCAGAATTGACTTGCACCCCCAGGGTAGCCAGCCACGCCTGGGAGAGGTCTCTCACTGAGTCATATTTTGACTCAGGTCTTGAAACTGGTTCCAGTCTGAACCTGCAACGCCAAATCAAGCCCCAAAATGACATTTGTAATCAAACACCTCCACCTCTTGAAGTGCGGCGCCCCACCCAAACCTGTTTTCATTTCAGATGTAGCGCCTTAGATTTTCTAAAACTCTCCTTAATAACCTCTTGCATGCCTCAGACTCTGTCCACAGCTGTCGAGGACGTCACAACCTCACTGTTCTGATGGAGTCGACTCTCAGTTGTTTAATCTTCAGCCTATGAGGACCAGTGTGCCATTAAAAGTTATGCCAGGTGACACAACAGCCCCTGTTGCCACCAGAGCTCACAAATTAAAATCCCACACATGCCACAATCGCTACCCAGAGCGATCACAATTAAGAGGCTTATGTCTGGGCAGAGACAGTTTAGTTAAAGTGTGTAGATCTTTGCTTATATATCACCATTAAAGTTTAAACATTGATTGCAAAGTTAATGGACCACTGAGTCCCATTTTACTGCTATGTAATCTTGTGTTTGCTGTTTGTTACCATGCTTTCCACACATTATACTGACTGTGTGTCCACTCGTTGGGCTTACTTAGTTGTGTTGCTGTGTGTGCACTCACAATACACCACACTCCTACCTGAAACACAAATCGGCCAAAGTAGCTGAAGTATTAAGTACTTCCAAAGTAGCTGCCAGCTCAGCTTCTGGCCTCTGAGTGATAGGAAGGCGACTATTGTGATGCTCCACAGCATTGCTGTTTCTCTGGTTCTTCAGAGTGTCTTTCCTTTCTCTCTCACACACACACACCAAACCTTCACTCACACACATGCAGACAGCGCTGTAGCTTAACTCAGTTTTGCTCTACGCCATCTCGAAAGACGTGCAAGAAAGTTCTCCATTTTGC
>JAPXVT010000016.1:3107796-3119163 GCA_029823135.1 Acanthurus reversus | reverse complement strand
CAAAAATGAAGATTTTTCCACTTGTCATAAGCAAACAAGGTGTTAACACTGTCAGGAAGGATATTCTTCGCAGCACTGTGTTTTAGCTGTGTAGGCCTGTGCCAAACAGAGACTATAGCCTACATTCGTTGCACTCTGATGCTGTTTATTTTAGCCTTGCATCCTATAGTGTATCTGTGTTGCTCCGTTGTTCTATTGCAAGGGTTTTTTTTTATTGAGTTAGAGCTCCAGAAATGTCATCGCATGTTAGTATCTGTCAGTTCTTTCCACTACAGACTGCATTCTGAAAATGCTCAATTGTTGATAAACGCAAAAGAAATGGTTGTGACTTTTTTTTTTTTCCCAAAAAAATGCATCATTTTCATTTCTTTTTGATCATCATTATGATTCTTTTACACTCAGGCACAAAGGTGAAATGTGTGACGAATGACAAATTTGAAATTTGAAGTTTAAAAACAGATATTCCAGTCGACAAAAGCGAAGTGAATTTGTGGTCTTTTGAATCAGTAGCACGAGGATGTTAGTTAGCTGTTCATCCGAAGTTTCTGGATAGTTGAAAGTGTGTTGAATGGACTTCACATCAGCAGCAACAGTTGTATCTAAATTCTAATCACCTTTCATTGTAGATCCCAACTATCAGTGAAGAAGGGGGATCTGCTAAGCCTGCTTTAGGCTGCAGGTGAATTCTGGGTAATGGACAGCAAATTGATCCCCCACTGGCAGGCTGACGTGTCACAGAAGTGAATGACTGCTGATGCCATGTTGTGTGAATGGAAAGTAATGCAAAAGAAAAAAAAAAAAGCCACACAGATGTCTTCATGATGTCACTGGCAGCAGTCAGTCATTGTAACTGAGATCACACAATTAGTGTGGGTTTGATTGTTTTATAGCTAAATTCAAAGTCACAAAAGGAAGAAAATCATTTTTTAAAGTTTTACGTCTGCCGTCGGTGGCAGAGTTCCTGCTGTTACATCACTGATTTGGGTGTGGCCAGAGGTGACATTGCCTGACAGTTATAACACCTCCAGAAAAGTGCTGCAGAGGCTTTCTGCTTTTAAATATATGTGATTAAAATCAGTTTGAACCTTGGAGGGCAAGCAGATACTATGCAGTGATATTATTTTTATATTCAAATTAGTCAATTTCATGCCATAACACTAGTGTTTTATTTTTACCTTACTGTGTTTTTTCATTTGCATTCCCTGAAGCCTCCAAAACCGCTTTTGAATAAATAGTTCTCTTTGGTCAGATATGCTTTCAATTTTTACTGAGAGGCAGATGAAAAATCAAGACCACTCTCATGTCTGTTCATTAAATATGAAGATATGGAGATGTTTAGCTGAGCTTAACACAGCAACTGGAAGCAGGAGGGAACACGGAGTCCCTGCCTTTTGCCTTTTAGTCTCAAGGTTACAACCCAGTAAAACCATATTTTGCAACAATTAGAATTCTGTACATTGTGCCCCTTTGTACCCTGTTACTATACATTTGAAAGACAAAAGTTTACTGATGTGAAATTGTCCAAAACTTATTTTTCTAATGTTTGGCCACCTGTACCCTGTAGCAACTTCACCAGTGCAGCTCCTTGGGTAGTTTTCAAAAAGCCCAAAAATAGTTTTCATGTTAAGCTTTTAATATGACGGACTTTTAATCTATAATCCATCTCACCTGTCTTTTTGGAACCTGATATTAGTTCATTAAGTTTAGTACATCGTGAAATGTGCATGTGTGGCTGTTAAAGGAACACTATTTCAGAGACAAATGACCAAGCCAAAATAAATAGCAAACGATAGGGTTAGCCTTTTCCCAATCACATGGTCATATTTGGTCCAAGAATAGCATTATAAATTGTCAGGTTGTCAGGTATGTTAAGTTTTTTATATTTGTCCTGTTGTATATATGTATATAATTTCTAAAGGTAAACTGTAGATTACCACAAAATTTAAAATTTTCATCGCAAGTTTCTTAGAAATGTTTTGTGATGATCACTCTGTTAACAGAGGAACCAGCAGGGGATGTATCAGAGGTAAATATTGAGTTAGTTTCAGACATGCTTTAGTGGCAGACGGTAGTTGATGGAGCTGAATGCTTGTGTTTACAACATGCATACATCTGTCTCCCTGTACCCACAGTAAGCCAGTATGCACACACAGAAATGAAGTCATGCCACATTTCCCTGCCACCAATACTACAGAGAAGCATCTGTTTCCATAAGTGCCTTCAAACCTCTGTTGCCTGCCTGTGAACCATGTTCCCTGATGGTGATGATGCTCCACCTGCAGCCATTGTAATCCTCAGTTTGGTGTCACGATAGTAGCATGCAGAGAGATGCTACTCCTCTGTGATGCCTGAATGTTTCCTCTGTTTTTAAAGGCCAGCTGGCTTCTGCTTAACCTTTAATACAACTCCCATACACAAAGGATCTGTATATGTGTCTGAGAGAAAGAGAAGTGATGTGTAGTGCGTGTGTGTGTGTGTGTGTTTCTAAAAGAAGGCCCTTGGGGACGCTAATCCGCCCCCTGACAAGGCGTTAGGAGAGAGTAATGTGGAATTATCCTCCAAGGAAACAAGAGGTGTGATTTCACCCTGGTAGCCCGTGCCAGTGGAAAGCACAGTGCTCTTACACAGTTCACCTTTGACCCTGACACTGCAGATGGCACAGTACTAACTGTTAAGTGCTTTTTAACAGCTGAAATGACATTAAACTGAGCGATGAATGGAAAGATGAATACAAAGATCATGTACTTCTGTACACTGATCGTTATATATCAATAAGTCACATTTTGCAAAAATGGCTCTGAATTATATTATTCTTACTATGACGTGTTTAAGATGTTGTAAAGGTTTGTGATAGGTTACAATAAGGCAGGCCAACTCTGTTATGTAAGTCAAAATTTGCAGTAGCTCACTCTTCTGGTGGATTATTCTCTACTGTATACAGTAATTCAATAAGAAGTAGTGTATCTCCTTAAGGTCTAACGACAAGTCAAAGCAGTTTTTTCTTAAAAGTTTGAATCCTGCATTGATTACATTCATGTTTACAAGCAAGTACTCTTATTGGCCTTTGCTGGTGCAATGCTGCATTTCTTGGAGCATTACTGCTATTTGTCCATCAGGAGAATTGTGTAAGACCATTGTCTGGACTGTGTATCACGTTAACCGCGTGCAGAAGGAACCTTGGATGCATAGACAATACAAACAAAATTGTGATTCACTGGGCAGCAGCACAGTGGTTTGTATTCGTTCCTCACATCTAGAAGGTCTTTCTTTCGATTTTTGCTGTGGAGTTTGCAAGTTCTTCGTGGGTTTTCTTCAGATACTCCAGCTTTCCCACCATTCCACCTAGGACACACACACAGGATGTGTGAGCAATGTGTGTGTGTGGCATTGCTGAGCTGCTTCATCTCATGCCCGTGTTTTTGTTCACACATAGAGCATCTGTGCTGCGTGCACAGTGCCATGTGCAGCCCTATCTTTTAACCCAAGTAAAGAAAAAAGTAGGGCTGCAACTAACGATTATTTTCATGATCGATTAATCTGCCAGTTGTGTTAACGATTAATTGATTAATCGTGTATTCTATGAGATGTGAAAAAGTGTGAAAAATGCTCATCTCATTTCCCAGAGCCCAATGCGACGTCTTCAGATTGCTTCTTTTATCCAAATGACAGCCCAAGCCACAAAGACTCCTCATTTATTTTCATGAATGACAGCAGATCCTCACATTAAAGAGAGTAAACCAGCAATGCTTTTTACTTTTTTATTTGGAAAAGGACTGAAATGGTTAATTGATTATCAAAATAGTTGTTGCAGCTCTAACAAAAAGCAGTTCAGAGAATGTTGACTATTTTTCTGATGAATCAGTGGTGCTGTTTGTTCGTCTTGCCACTATTTTTGGCTTGGATATTCTTTGGCATCAACTATAGGAAAATTTATGTATTTATTTAATTTGAAAATGTTTCCTAAAACAGCATGTTGATCATGGAGAACAGAACTATGTTGTCTGCTTTCTTTGTTAAAATATAGAATGTTAACATTAATTCAAGCAACACTGATTCGAAACAAACATCTTAACACTGACAGTGTAGTGACACGCTGGTAATTGTGTTAATATGACTCTCTATGAGTCGTTTCCGGGCCTGCTTTTGCCGAGAACTGCGAGTGTGTTACGGTAACAATTGGCAAGACCCTGAATCTTAGATGACCCAGCTCAGCAGCCATGCTTGACCTGAGTGTGACTCGCGCTGCTCATGGCAGCAGTGTGGCTGCTCCGACCTGTTTTATGGAAGCTGAAATGAAAAACAAAGTGTAACGCCACGCACACCCGCCATGTCGCCGCTTACACATCATGTGTGTCCCAGGCATTAGGTTTATTCTCTTTTTCAGCACTAAGGCACTGATTCACAAGTAGAGTTGGTCCCAGGACCCACTTCTTCTTTAATTATAAAAGAGGCTCATTCTAAGGTAATGAAAACACAATAATTATCATTTTCAGGGGATTATACTGTACACTAATTAAAACACATTTCTGAATACTATATTCAATTTCTGCCATAATCTGCCATTAGTGACTGGAAGGGGGCACACAGCTCGTCCCCTTTTTTGTGTTTAAAATGTGAATTGTGTGTGTTGTTGAGCCTTGTCAAAGAATGTCTGTCACCATCAATAAAGTCTATCTATCTGTCTATCTAAATTTCAAATCATATGTATGTGCAGCCATCAAGAAGTTAAACTGCCGTGCACTCATGCAAATTCCTTCAAGTTTAACTTTATACTGCTGACTTACAGTGGGTTTACCGAAAGTATGTTGCAAAATAATTTTTACAAGTTAACATCACCTGAGCTGCTCATCAGTGAACACATATGGTGCACTACCTGGGAAGGAGGGTGAGCAAAAATGCCCTCTTTTTAACAGGACCAACAGGGTTTCTGTGAAATTTTTTAAGCAGTAGTGTAAAAAGCATAATAGAGCAGCAGTCCTCCTCATGATCTCATATCCCTCTTTCCAGTAATTACAGTATATCTCAGCTAATATGACAAGTCTTCATAAAGAGCTGCTTCATTAACAAAATAATAAGTGCTGTGAGATCAGCTGTCTGGCTTTCAGAGAGTCTTTCATGAGTTTGCATCTCCAGGTTTACTGACAAACCCAAAAGTCTCATCTGTCGCTTTAACCAACTCATCTATGAGTGTTCATGTGCCAGCAGTCAGTGGTAGCAGGCGTGTTTCTCTGGGCTCCCCACGCTGTTTCTATTGTTGTAGCCATCCTGTTCTCTCTTCACTCTCAATGCTGCCTCTTTAATCTGCATGTAGTGTGTTTAAAAGCGACTTTCGCTGTGTTCACTTGTCTGTGTGAGACAGAGAGAGTGGGATTGTCTTCTAGATTTTTCTTGAATGTTGAGAATATATGGCTGTTTTCTGTGTTTGTGTTTATAGGTGTATGTGTTCTCTTACGTGTTAATCTGTTTGTTTGTCCTTCTCACATCTCTGTAGTTTGCCATTGCTGGATTGGGATGGTAACAAAAAAATAAATAAATAACACCCACCACCCTTTTCATTTCCCATGTCTGCGCTCTGAGGCAGAGGTTTAGCTGATGCCTGACTTTGTAGTCCCCCCCCCCCTTGCCTCACCCTCACCCACGCATCCCCCTATTCTCCCATGATCTCATCTGAGACCGCAGCTTGCTTTCTTCCACTTAAGAGGTTAAAAACCCAAACCGTCTGGGTGCCGCCTGCCGCACGCCTGAAGATACTAAAGCCAGGCTGCACGCTCAGCCTGCCTGTTGTCATGGCAACATCATCGCTCATCACCACGGCCTGTTTTCATTCAGATCTGTCCGGTCTGTGAAACTGATTGATTTCAGAAACCTGCTCGACCATGAACCCTTATTGCTCAGTAACCCCTTGCGTGCTAGCTTGTTAGTTTTGAGGCAACAATCCAAAAAATAATGTTGGAGCTTCACATCCGATCCATGTATGCATGTCTCTAACTGCTTTCTTATTGCTGACAGAGATGACACAGGGTAATGTGCTTTAGCATCTTTGCTTTTTGTTCCTGTCTAACCCGAGCCACAGGTGTACAATGACCTGCCTGTGTCATCAGAAAGCCCCTTTGAATCATACATCATGTGCAGAGTATAAGGTTGTTGGAGGCCAGAAAATGCGGAAATCCGCTGCAAACAGACGGCAAGGCCTTGCTGAGTAAACAGAGTCTGACGTGTAAACAGCAGCAGACCTGACGCTGGGTAGGAGAGCAGGGCAAATGGCTGCCTGAGTGTGGGCGGTGACGGCACACCGCTGGGCATGTTGGTAGCTGCTGCCAGTCACGTTAATCTGCCCTGCCAGTCATCATCCTGTGCTACTTTGGTTGACGATAATAGCTCAGTGTACAGGAGTAGTGTGGAGGGCTGCAGCTACAGAAATTAGGGGAGAGGTTAATAAAAGGAAGACATTTAAAACCTTTGTACTGTTAAATGTGGGAGATAATGAGGTGCTTCTTTTTTCAATGTTTGCTTGTGTTTTTCTTGGTGTTTTGGTGTTGCTAAGCCTTCATCAGTGGTTTTCATTTACTGCAGTTTGTCTTTTTGTCAGATGTGCAACGTGGTGTGACGTCTTCATCAATGGAACTTCTCTTAGGTCTCTTTTGTTTGGTCCTTAAATTAATCTTACTGATTGTAGAAAAAGTGCGTGTAAAATCTGTGAGATCATATGCTCATGTATGCAAAGCTTATATTTTTATATATGTCTACTCATGGGATTTACAGTAGCCACTAAATTCATTTGCAGTTACAGGGAGGGAACTTAAATTGCACACGCAAGTGTCAAACACTATAACTGACTGTAGAAGTCTGAAATACCTGTCAGTCACACAAAAATCTGCCAAATACTAAAACATAAATAACGTGAGATATAAAGGCAACCACTGACATTAGTGAGATATAGTATTTTTGAATTAGTAATCTTCAAAGCAAGACTTTCTTTTTTTGAAAGAAGAAATAATACAGTCTTGTGCTAACAAACGCTGAAATAATTAGCAATGAAAAACACCTTTGCTTACTTTGACATATTCGGGGGATTTGACGTTACAGCCTTGCTTGATCTGGTATGACCAGTAGCTTATGATAGGTGATGCTAGCTGATATTAGCAAACTTAGGACAAGATCTGTCACTAATGTCGGTTCACTAGCTTCATGACTCTTGACATTTGGTAGTTTTATTACAAAAGTAAACAAAGAAGTAGGGTTGGGCTGGTGTAAAAATTTCCAAGTTTGATATTAAGATAATATTATATTAATACCTACACCACTAGATGTTGCATGTCTCAGCCAGCTGAACTTATCAACACAAAGTGTTTGTGTTGTGATAGCCAGTCAGCATTGAGATTCTCCTGACGTCTCTGACATCTGGACATTGAGACCAAAACACTGTTGTGTGTGAATTTAACGGAGCTGTACAAAAAACTTTGTAACGTTTTTTCACAACACGTAATGAACACAGACATGATGTCGATAAGTTTTTCACCGTTTCTGGGACTTCACCAGCTGATACAGTGCAGAAATGAGAATAATATGGCGCTAATAGCTAAGCTAACGTCTCAACTGTGGTTGTGCAACACATTAACAGACCTCCGATTTAGTTTATGGACGCAGTCACAGCGTAGTTAAGCTTTCCAGCGTTTCTGGAACTTACACAACTAATAACGTGCAGAAATGATTAAAATGCCTGCAATTAATGATGGAAAACCCCCTTCCTCCTGATGCCAGTAGCTAAGCTAACGTTTCAACTGTGGCTGTGCAACACATGAACAGACCACCGGTTCATTTAAGAAACACAGACACAATGTTGTTAAGCATTTCAATTTTTTCTTGAACTTCCACAACTAACACAGTGCAGAAATGATGATCAAAATGCCCGTAATTAATGATAGAAAACCTCCTTCCTCCTGACGCTAATAGCTAAGCTAAAGGCTGTGTGTCTTGATAACGTTACATGGTGCTTTGCAGCTTGAACTCTAAACTGAATAGCGAGCACGGTCTGGCAGTAATCCATTTTCGTTTGTAGCCTAATCAAACACCATAATATGTTAATCACATTGTCTTGTTGCTTGTTGTTAATACAGTTAGAGTTAGATTAATGCACGTCATCAGGCAGCTGGCTGTCAGTACATATTGCTGCTGATGTATATTTTCAGTTTCCCAGGATCTCACAAAATGTCAAATGCAGGTTTGGCTGATTTGCATAAAATTAAACCAGTTTAAGCCCGTACACCGGACCAGCGGACACTGACCCAAGCCTACCAAGAAAAACCCAGATTGTAGCTCACTAGGAGATGAGTTAGTTGTTTCCTGTTTGTGGTTACATTCTGATCTCAGTCGGAATCAAGAGAATTTTGGAAAATGGAGGAAAATGGAATGTTTAATTTTTCTGACTCTGTCACTGTGTGAAATAAATAATACAGTCCAAAGTTATTCAGTCTCACTTCGAAGGAGCTCAGTAGCTACTTAAGGGTAGTTCTTAATTCTAACTAAGTGGATCCTGTCTTCATAGTTGTGGCCATGTTACTTGTTATGATCTGAGAGAGCAGTGACATTGATGAAAAGAACCCAGAAGGGGCAAAGAACACAATCAGACTTAAAATATAAAGTTATTATCCTAATTGTTGCAAACACCCTTCAGTTGAGATGTTCAGCTCCGACTTTCAGTACCTGTCATGGCTGTGTGCATATGTCAATGTGAATTGAGAGCTATCAATAACATTTTGGGTGTGCTCACTTTTGGTTTTTTCCTCTAATTAAAGCTAATCAGTCTGATCATACTTCTCTGTCAGACTTTGATGTTGCCTTGTTTTAGGTTGTAAGCAAAATATGACAATATGACACAAGTTGTCAACAACAGAAGAATTATCCTTCAAGTCACACACTGCTTCAGCTGTGGTGGCTGCTGCGTTTAGCCATCGCACAAATTACCATTCATGCTAACGTTTGTGAACTTTACTCCTCTTTGTCAATTAAAAAAAGAATACAGTATATATTTTTTCATATGATGATATTGTGAACATCCAACGCCAACCAAAAAGATAAAGTGAAGGAAAGTCTTAGTGTGCATAGAAAAGAGAGAGAAAGAGGCCTGTTGGATAGTTAATGAAGGAGACTCGTTCAGTATGCATGATTGAACCTCTTGCCTCCCAGTTGTTAGCTATATACAGCATTTCATCAGGCCTTGCTTCCTCTATCTTTCTGTTGATCTCACCCCTCTCTTCCAAACACACACTCACACGAAATGAGGAACATGCTCTTTCTCTCTCTCTCCCTCTTGCAAGGGGACTTTTAAATTATTAGGCAGTAGATTAAAATGTCAGTTTCGGCATACATGATGATAGCGTTACTCAGAGACCTTAACTTGTGTCTCTGTGACTGATTCCTTCCCTTTGTGTGGCCTATTTGAGTCTTTGTAATAGTGTCATAGAATATTCATAGGGCAATTAGAAATCTGTTTAAAGAAAGAATAATATTCTTTAAAGGTGTTAAATCATATTTGCTTGCAGTTGTTTTGGATTTTTCACACTTTGTCTTTGACATCCACCCTTCATCTTTTGGTCTATAACTGCACAATCATTTTATTTTTCTCAGTTCAACTGTATAAAATGGACAGAGGCAAAAGGCATGACGGACTGTCAGCTTTAAGGGTAAAGGAGTAATGAATTGTGGGTAACCATTTTTATGGAGATCCCTTTGCCCTTGATGGAAACGGGAGAATAAAGTCTAGTCTTTGCTTGCAGAAAGCTCAGTTTGGCAAAATTACGATGACTTTCATGACTTTAAATACCGGTCGGCATGACATGCATTTGATTATGAATGAAGCATTTTGCAGCATGAGTGCATGTATGACTTTTCCATGATGGCAGCTCTCCACTTTGTCTCATTTTTACAGGTTTCTACAGGTGTTAATTAACAGAGCATCTACCACATGCACACAAGCATTTGTTAACTTCCTCCCCTCTACACTTCTCCTACATTTTCCAGGCTGGATTTCTACAAGTGCAAGCCCTAAAAAAAAAGAACATTAATAAGTAAACAGATCATGTCAAGTGTTGAAGTGTGTGTGTGTATGTAGTGGAAATATGTGTCGAGACTTTTAGACTACATGTTTTCATATACAATAGTTACCTCAAAATGCAAGACATGGTGGTGGATTTCACGATATACTTACGACTCAGTGTTAGCCAAATTGGACAGCCTGTATTGCTCAATTTGCAAACAGAAATTGTAGTAATATTGAGTCAAGACTGTGAGAGGTGCTGCTGAAACTTAAACAGATTGAGGAGACAGGTCCATCATCTTGCCATATACTGGATTATACAGAAAAAGGAGGCAGGAGTGCACTTAGGAGTGGGTTAGATATGACTTGTGCATCATGCATTTATGGATGTGATGACATGTATGCTAAAGGTGTGCTTCGCCAATCTCCCATGCACTGGCTCTCGACCACCAGGAGGAGCCCTGCTGTGGGCCCACACGCAACGTGAGCTCTAACAGACGTGCTGTTTGTTTGGAATTAATGCTAAATAAATGACTCTCATCCAATCACTCTAAAAGATTTAGCACTTCCCAAGGACAATGGATTCACCGAAAGTTCTTTTGTCTGGCAGTATTTGCACAACCCTGATGCTCATGCATTAACAAGTGTTGATAAATCAGACACTGTGCCTCTGTTGACTGAGGGAGGCTGAGTTGCTGACTTACAGAGGGCAGCACAAATTCAATGAGAGCAGAAAAAATACAGCTCTAACCAACTGAACTCTAGTATTTCCATTATTTTTCTTACTACACTTCAGTTGCTTTGCAGTTTGAGTATTAGTGGTATTAACACTTGTAATTAAGTAAAAAAGTTACAGGAAGTTGCAGAAAAAGCTGAAGCTTTAAATTTAGACTCTGAGTTTCAGTTGAGAGGAAACTTGAGAAACTAGAAGTGTAGTGTGAGACGTCATGGCTGAGGTCAAAGGTCAAAGGTCAGATCAGTGTTTGAGCATGCATCCTGACGATGATGATGATGATGATGAAGAAGAGTGTGTGTGCGGTGTGTGTGTGCAGTTTTTCGAGGGGAAGGAGCTGCGTCTGAAGCAGGAGTACTTCGTGGTCGCCGCCACGCTGCAGGACATCATCCGCAGGTTCAAATCCTCCAACTTCGGCTCCAGAGACCCGGTCAGGACGTCGTTCGACACGTTTCCTGAAAAGGTCAGAGGAACCAACTGAAAGGAAGTAACTGAGTACATTTACTTGATTAACCTGTAAAGCGAGGATGAGTTCAGGAGAGAAGCTTCTGGAGCTCCTGAACTCTGGTGGTTAATGCTGTTGCGTTAGTACTGCAAA
>JAPXVT010000016.1:3020606-3030614 GCA_029823135.1 Acanthurus reversus | reverse complement strand
TGAAATTAAATCATTTCATGGAGTAGCTGTAAAAATTTGGTTTTTAGTTTTTCCCAAAGGTCAAATTTGACTTGGAGCAGGTGGTTATTTAGTGGTGGGAAGAAGTAGTTGCAAAATTTTGCTGAAAAGTCAAGTTTTCACAATTTTTTTTTTTTAATCACAATGGCATTTTTATTACTTGTAATTTTAACTATTTAAGGTTTCTTCTGCTCCTCATCATCTCATTTCTTCACAAAAAATGTAAAAAACTCATACATGTGGAAGATTGTACTTGAGGGTGTGCACATGTCTTCTGCCTACAACCTCTAAGTCCATAGAAGAAAAAGATGAATAAAAAATGTTGGTAGAAAAAGTGCAATATGTAAAACATGAAGAATTTTTACAGGTAGCAATTGCTTTTTTCTGCCATTGTGCAAACAAGTAATGTAACTTAAAAAATGAGATCTCACCTGTTTTTCTCAGTTGCCTACAACAGCCTGTGGAAGAGCTTCCATGTAAACAGCTATGAATGGATTTAGAGGAAAAGCCAAAGGATGTGATGTTTATTCATGGTCCTGGATGCCTTGCCTGCCTCTCTGCTACTCCCCTACAGGAATCCAGTAACATCAATAAATGACTGTACCCACCACAGCAGAGGCCAAAAACAAGGTCCAAAGTCAGAGCTCACATGATTGCAAAACATTTAAAATATATGTGATATTGTCTTTTTAGATGACTTTGCTAACATTGCTTGTGAGACAGTGGCACCAGATCCATGCAGCGTGCGTAAGTTAGTGATAGCTGACTAACCTTAGCTTGCTAGCTGGCTAATCTTGGCTTGCTTGCTTGCTAAGGTTCTTACTACCAAAACATTATCTAAGTGGATATGTTAGTTGGCTACTTTGCTAAAGTACTTCACCAGCCATGCATCATGACAAATGGTAGTTATTTTAGCCAAAAATAAATGATGTAATTGCACAAAGCAAAAGTCTGTAACTAACAATTGCTTTCTATTAGCCAAGAGAGAGGAAAGCAGGGGTGGCCATTTAGCTAAGTGTAAACTATCCCAAGCTGGGGGTTGCTGACTGGGTGTGGCTTGATTTTGCAGTGTGAGTTTGACATTGGTTGCTTCAGGGGAATGAATGATGGGATGATTCACAAACTGCAAGATAATTAGTTTAATGAAGCCAATGATCCAAATTAAAAAGAAAACAATAAAATACATTAAGGAACGGTAAACTGCTCTACAAATGATTACACACTTTTTAATTCAGCATTAGTGTTTATTTTAGCTTTCAGTCTTGTGTGTGTTTTGACTGAAGCCCAGCTGCTCGCTCCTGCCTACAGAGTGCAAGCCTGAGCAAAATTATCCTGACTGTCATTCACTTAAAAGCCACTGTGATCTCTAATCACAAAGATTTTCTGAAAACAACAGCAGCCTCAATAGACAAGAAAAGAACTTAGTCTTGTAATGTTCTGTCAGTACCTGCCTACCATGTGCAAGTAGACAGAATGAGGTTGAGGACATGTGGTGAAAAAACAAAAGAAAATGCAAGTTCAGTGTTCATGAAAGATTTGCTCAGTAAGTCAAAGCTTTTGCCAAAAGAGGACCTTGTGAACATTTTGTGAATAGGAAATGGCTTTTAGATGCAGAGAGATAAATGAACATGCTGAGTAACGTTGTCATGTATCATTTGTGATTCTGTGGCTTTAAAAATGTGGCAGTGAATAAAAGGGCAAGCACATACACTTAAAAAGCGATAGAGACATATGTATAATGTATGAAGGGAGTGCATGCTAACAGCAGTCGAGTGAATGCACGCACACAGTTCAGGAGCAGAGTGACCCAAATAGTGGCAATGATATTTTGAGTGTGTGAGTCATGCAATCCAAAAACAAGGCAGGGTGTGAAACGACTTCTTCAGAGCTTAGTAGGCAGAGCGCACAAGTGGAGGGATTGTGGGAGGAAGGTGGAGAAGTAGCATATATGCTGCATGTGTGGAAATCTGTTCCGTCTAGCTCTCAGAGAAAGCAGTGGATGTTTGCCTCTTGAAAGGCAGTGGAAAAGCTGCATGTGAGATCTGCATCGGACAGGTGGTTCCATAAACACTTTGCAAAAGAAAACCAAAACAGAACAAGATCTGCGTGTGACTCATCATCTAATACTGTTACCATACAGATTTAGCTGTAGTGCATCAACATGCTATTGTTTTTCCAAGTTTAATTATAATTAAGACATTTATTTGTATATTTATTTATTTACCTATTTATTTTGCATGACAGGCAGAGGTGGTAGTGCTTCATATTGATGCACTCTAAATATTATATTATCCATGTCTCAGTGCCAGTGAGCTCACTGCCACTCTCATGTCCACAGTCCAGACTTTCCCTTGTTGCTAATAACATTTTAGCCAATCGAATATTCCATTATATCACCTTGTCTCTGCCCCATCACCTTGCCTCGAGCTGGCGGGTATATCTAGTGGGTTGTCTATGCATTCCTTCAAGTTGGTAATAAATATGAATGGAGGCAAATAGCACCCGAGAGGACTATTTAAGTGTCCCTATCTCTGTCTGACTTTGCCTTTGGACATTGTTACCCAGGCATAAGGGGAAAAGAAAATTTCATTTGGAGCCAATCTGACATTGTAACACCTGTGTTGTGTTCTCTATTGACACACAGAAAAAAAGCTCACAGTGTTGGGATTACAGTATTTTCTAATGGTGGTAATCTGTAAATAGGGTTTAGTAGACTTCACTGTTTTGTCACAGATTTCCTACCAAATATGCTAAGGCCATCTTAAAGCAACACTATGTTAAGTTGACCGTGACCCACTGCTTCGAAAAATTAAACTTAACAATGTATGTTGCACAAAACAGCAATTTTAGTTGAATCGGGTGATATGGAGAAAATGTCCTCTGGTTTTCCCACTGATGTCCTACAACTGCTCTGCCTCAACTATGTGATTCACGGAGGTTCCTGAAAGCAGCATTTAGGCTGCCTGCCGACTGAAGCTGCAGCTGCAGCACTGGGTTGTTGTTGTTGATGACAGGTCCGCTAAAATAATGGGCAGCGAACAGACAGAGCAATCGTAGGACATCAGAGGGAAACCAGACGACAATTTCTTCGTAAAATATAACCAGGTTTCTCTAAAATTGCTGATTTGTGCGATGTATTAATGTGCGTAGTTTAGTTTAGTTTTTCTGTTTTTAAAAGCAGTGGGTCGCAGTCAAAGTAACATTGTGTTGCTTTAAAGGTAGAATTGTGATTGAAATTTTTATTTATAGCCAAGCAATATGTTAATGCTTTGACTGTAGCACTCAAACTTTGATGATTGGTGGAGTGTCACAGATTAAAGAGGCCACCAAGACAAGTTGCCAAAGATCATCCTTCCACAGAGACAGGTGTAATCGCCTCCCCCTAAAAAAACAAAAAGGCAGTAAGTCAATCACACATTTTACAGAATGACTTAAGATAATGGGAATCACTTTCTTACTAGATATCTTTTATAAGGGGTTTATATGTTTGTAAGTAATGTTCAAGAATTCTTCTATTAAGACTAGTTTATTAAAGCAATTTAATGCGACATTTGTGAGAACAAATGCTGGCCAGCTTGACCAGTTTTTCACAAATGACACCTTCTCACATTTTTGCTGATAAGTTATTTTAAGAGTTAAATCTGAGATTGACAGTGTTTTGTTCAGAACACAGATTAACTAAATTTAACTTGAATACAAATGATCACATTTTGACTCAATATATGCACAGCGAGGTAGGTCTATTCACAGATGCATCTGTTGTAAATATTGTGAGAAATAGGCCAGAAGAGCAAGAACAGGGTTCTTTTGTGTATTTAAAATATATTTAAAAAATCAGTATGTGGCTGTCCCTGTTGATATTGTTGCAAGCTGCCACAAATTAATCAATGCATAGGATATACTGTTTAATTTAACGGGTCGCATGCCAAAAACGTTGGTAACTGAATGCAGTATAGATTTTAAGCACAATGCAGCTATGGAGCTGTGACATGACTTTATACAAGAGATAACAAAAGATTTACACAAATGCCAAAAAGTATATAAGTCAACCAAAATAAGCACTTTTTCCTAAGTCTCCCACTTACTCGGAAGTCTTATGTTTGCTTGGTTAGGTTAACCACTTTCCTCCTTGCTTTACTGCCAACATACCAGCATCATTAAATTAAATCTGACTCCATCTGAATTCCCAAGCTACATCCCCACCAGGAGCAATTGGAAAGTGTGTTTATTTGTTGTTTTTGCTAATAGATTGGTTCTCTCTCTGGAGTCCATTCAAATTGGTGCAAGTTAATTAAACTGCCTGAGTTCACTCTGTCTCTCTTGAGTAAATAGATTGATTGATTTTTATGTATCTATTCTGAGCCAGTGTATGAAACGTCAGGGTTCAAACAACTAACTCATGTCTTCTTTTTTCTCTTTTCTTCTCCTGTAGTTCATTGCGTTTGCATCATTGTTCTTCATCCTGGTCTCCATCACCACCTTTTGCTTGGAGACTCATGAAGCTTTCAACACCATCATCAATAAGACTGAGCTGATGCGGAATAGCAGCGTGCCGGACTCAGGCCCACAGTACGAGATTGAAACTGACCCTGCGCTCACCTACGTGGAGGGTGTTTGTGTCTTCTGGTTCACCATTGAGTTCCTGGTGCGTGTAACCTTCTGCCCGGTCAAGTTGGAGTTTGTTAAGAGTGTACTCAACATCATCGACTTTGTGGCTATCTTGCCTTTCTACTTGGAGGTAGGGCTCAGTGGCCTTTCTTCAAAGGCTGCCAAGGATGTGTTGGGTTTCCTCAGGGTGGTGCGCTTTGTTCGTATCCTGCGTATCTTCAAGCTAACACGTCATTTTGTGGGGCTAAGGGTGCTGGGCCACACATTACGGGCCAGCACCAATGAATTCCTGCTGCTCATTATCTTCCTGGCATTGGGAGTGTTAATTTTTGCAACCATGATCTACTACGCCGAACGAATTGGGGCAAAGCCCAATGACCCCACTGCTAGCCTCCACACCAAGTTCAAGAACATCCCCATCGGCTTCTGGTGGGCCGTGGTAACCATGACAACACTGGGATATGGCGACATGTATCCAGAGACCTGGTCAGGCATGGTCGTGGGCGCGTTGTGTGCCTTGGCTGGTGTGCTGACGATAGCTATGCCTGTGCCCGTTATTGTCAATAACTTTGGGATGTATTACTCCCTGGCCATGGCCAAACAGAAGCTGCCCAAGAAGAGGAAGAAACACATCCCTCAGATGGTGCAAGGAGGGTCTCCCAGCTACTGCAAAGCTGATCTCAACACCACCTGCAACAGCACTCAAGGTGACCTGTGCCACGTCAAAGGAAGCAGGGTACTAGAACGCAACCGCTCAGGTAAGACCATATGGCTGCGCTAAGGCTATAAAGAAGAGAGGATTGTGAGCAACCACACCTAACTAGTAAAGTTCAGGTTGCACTGAATGTTGATATATATGTAGTAACAGTAACAGTAATTCATAAGGGATTTAATCTCAGGCAGAAAACAGAGGCTATTTGACAGATTTCCCCCTGAGACTAGAATGGTTTTCCCCAGGAGACTCAAAAGCACCATAGCACCTCCCTTTTTGAAGACTGAGCTCTTTTGCCTTGCAGTCTTCATCTCTGGTTGCCACAGTGATGAGGGAGCAGAAGGTATTGAGAGTAGGAGATGCTTGTGGATGTGAAATATCTCATTCTGATAAGGATTCAGAGTCCTTGTTTCCAACTCTTTCTCCTTGTAAGGATTGTTCATTTGTGTGTTGTTCAGATCGTAGGTGGCTGTTTTTCCCTCCAGGCAGGTGTCAGTAATTTACTCTTACACATCTGATATTGATGGAAATTAGTGTCGACCTGCGAATACTGCTTTCTTTGAATTTTGTAGCAGACATTCCTGAGGGAAGGTGTGTGCTCTGGGCTCTTCACAGTCTATTTGTTTATTAGGTCTGAGTATCTTATATTTAATAAGAGCAGAATAATTCAGGCCTCAACTGAATGTACAAACCGAATCAATATGGTTTAGTCTCCAATGTGATTTCCTTAGAGGTCATTTAAAATGTACAGTCTGCAAGGTTATATTACCCATCAATGTCCTTTATATTGCCTCATGCTTTATATTTCAAGTCAAAGGATACATTTGACATATTTACTATATGTTCAGTCACTTGTGAAAGGGCATGCCAGCTACTAGTATAGGTGAATTTACTCTGGGATTAAATTATCTAGACTAATATGAAACGTTTTTTATCTAAAAATCTTTATAGCAACTTACTTTCTGGCTATGACTGTCAAAACACATTTATTGTGGCATGCGCTTTACATTTAAAGATTGATTATGTCTACCTCAGTCTCAAATGAGCCCCCCCCAAAAAAAAGTCAATGGTCACTGCCACTCTAATTCTTGTAAACTGAATGTGCATCTTAAGAAGTCTGAGGGACATACCAATGCTATGCTTAAAGTCAATTAGGCTAAAAGCACTAGTTTCACTTTATGTTTTTATTAACTTATTTATAACAAAAGCAAAAATAAATTAAGCCTAATTTTGTCTGTATAGCCAAAGCTTGCTATTATTCCCACATGCCAGACCTCCATTATCGTACAAAAACTAGAAAAACAAG
This sequence comes from Acanthurus reversus, assembly GCA_029823135.1. Classification (NCBI taxonomy): domain Eukaryota; kingdom Metazoa; phylum Chordata; class Actinopteri; order Acanthuriformes; family Acanthuridae; genus Acanthurus; species Acanthurus reversus. Next base: position 3,023,970 of record JAPXVT010000016.1, on the reverse strand, counting down.
TAGAAGAGCCACGCTGATGTTATTTATGGCTGCCTTTGAAAAACTATGGAAATGCGATTATTTGAACTTATATTTTGATTGCCATATGAGTTTGGATATTAGAGGGAATGATCATTTTTACTGAGTTATGATGTGATTTTGCCGGGATCTGTAATAAACAAAGATGTTTTCTTAAGTCTATAAAATATGATGTGTAAGCCTGGACAACTCTGCAGCACCAAAATATTTCAATTAAAATTAGATTTTCACACACAGTTCTCCTTTCTAAAAATATTGCGCCCCCGGGATTTAAAAATTGCAGCTGTCCACATTGCTCTTTCCATTCAATTTCCATTAATTGTGCAGCCCTAATGTAATTCATGACTTATTCTATAATTGCAATGGACAACTGCCACTGTATTTTTTAGCCTTTGAAACTTCTTGTCTGATAGACATTACTGAGCAGGCTTGAGGATGCAGATCCACTGTCATGTACAAGCTGAAAAGAATACATTACACTGGCCTCATTCATTGTATTTAACCAAATAGCAACAAGATGGCAAAAGATAGATAATGCTATAGTAATAGTAAGATAAATTCATCACTGATTTTGGTCTTTTTATAAAATTGAAAACAGCAACCTAATCCTCATCTTTTAATTTAAGATCTCTCATTGGCTCCCCCCCAAAACCCAGTGTTTTTCTCATTAACTGGAGCTCCACACACTAACTCACCTTTCAACTGTGCAGTGGTGCTTGTGACATTTGGCGCTGTTTTTCTTTTTTTTTTTTTTTTTTTATGTGGGATGTTGTTAGATGTTTGTTGTGACTGTGATTCCCCTGCCACCGCCACAACCCTGAAAATTCCCTCATTCCCTCACACACAAACCTCACTGCTATATACCACTGAAAAAACCACTGGGAATTGCATTTCTCATTCATTGTTTATCACAGAGTATATATTTGTGTACCATTTTACTGGTTTCAGATAACTTTATTCATCCCCCTTGGGCAATTCGATTTCACAGTTTACCAAATTCACATAAATAAAAAATAGAATCAAGTGATGGGCAGATTTAACAAATGTTAGAAAAATATAGCATTTTCACACTTGGTCCATTTCAGCCCTTAAAGAAGACTCAGACCATTGACTCAGTATTTTTGCTTACGCTCCAAGAGGACTCAGACCCCTCTGAAGTGAGCCCGTACTTAGACCCTCTCCCATGTATTTTAGACCTGTAAGCTAACAACTGCACTTCTCGAGTAAGAAAAACATTAAATTGCAACTGTCTGCTACTCACAGAAACGCCAAGGTTTTCCTCTACTTGTCTGTTTCAATGTGATTTGAGCAGTTCTTCCTTGATTTTCCCTATCTCTGAGGACTAATTTAACAAAATACCACAGGAGTGTGGATATGACAAGTACAGAAGCAGCCATCTTTCCCATAATCCAAAGCAGTAAAGGTCTGTGCTTCAAAGGAACTAGAGTATGTTGTGAACAGAGAGACAACTGAGGCCTCATCAGAGCTGAAATGGACCTGAATAGAACTCGTTCCTCTTTCAGAATGTGAATGCAAAGAGAACTGAGTCCCTTTTCTGTTGATCTTCTTTCTGGTCCACTTAAAGGGGACTGTGTTTGGTTTACTTAAAGAGGACTATATGTGGAAACACCCTTAAATTTACAATGAATCACTTGTTTAAAGACAGTCTTTACCTCCCCCCCCCCCCCTAAAACTACATCAATGAAATAGTAAACAAGTGTTGGTGTTAAAAAGTTAGTTTTATTCCTGTAGGGTTAAATCTATCTGACTTGAACTTTCAAAGAGATAATGTTTTATTTTTTAATTCATTTCACTCAAGAATAGCTTTAGCAAACTCCCACCAAAGAAAGGTTGCAGCAGAGAAACGTTACAGACACAAGTTTCACAAGTTTAAAAGCCAGACTGGCTGAAACTACTTTTAGTTGCCCAGCAACTTGTATCTCTGTATCTCCTAAGTATCTCTGTTTTAAATCAGGGAATTATTGATGTCACTTACTAAAGCTTTAATGGTATTTTTAAGTTAATTGCTGAAGGCTGTTTTCATTACTGAGTCTGCTGTTGTAAGCTCAGGATATAAAGCTTGAAACCTCTGTCAGAATATTATAAATTGTAGAAATTGGAAGACACCAGTTAAATGTATCACTGGAAAAATATATTAGGTCTCTAACCAGGCCTGTTACTGTCCTCACAGTGCTGTCAGCAGACTGCAGTGGGGGGAGTGACCTGACCATGTCTCCAGAGGAGAGGGTCCCCATGCGAAGGTCCAGCACCCGGGAACAGGACCGCCGAAGTGGGGGGACGTGCTTCTTGCTTGCTGCTAGTGACTACACCTGCCCCACAGATGGAGGGCTACGAAAAACAGGTAACTGCATGTGAACATTCAGTTGCTATCCGGAATAATTCAATTAAACTTAAAAAGATTATTTTAAGATGAATTAATGATGCTATTTCATAACAGTAAAGTCTTCTAAACACCATGCAATATTTTCTTGTCTGAGAGAATCATTCTAAAATTCATGCTTGCTATTCTGTATCAGTCCTGATTCATTTGTCATCACTTCTAAGTCTGGAATAGGTTTCATCTTAAAGGATTTTCTTTGACCTCTATTTAAATTTTGAAAAATTCTTCAATTAGTATCTGTTCATATATGTTTTACCATAAAAATTCACAGTTAGAGCATGGCATGTTTCAAATGAAGATCTTAGAAACACAGACATCCGTCAAACTAATCATCAGCTGATCCGTATTCTTAGTGACTGGGACACCAACATCCCCGGAGGGGGGAAGGCTGTTTGTTCAGGCGTAGTCAGCTCAGGTAATGTAACCTGTGGACCTGCTGTTGCCGCTATCAGCAGTGACACACAGCACAACTTTTTTGGCAATTCTGAGGGGCAACAGCATCCTTACAGCTGACTCAGAACTGTTGCTTTCCTCACAATTTATTCATGTTTTCTCGTTGCCTGGAAACACTTGAATAAATTTCTGACCCTGTGTCTCACTCTTTTGGTTGTTGCCAGGTTCATTGCCCATCTACAGCTCCCAAAAAATAGCCCAGCGTATCATCTGCCGCTAAGATGATAAAACACCGGCAATTATTCAAAATATCTCATAACCTGAGGAACTAAGATGGCTCAAGAATAGATTTGAATCCCCTGAACTCATAAATATTTTGTATTCTTCATACGTAGCATTGCAACAGGTTATACAACCTGCAAATGATGTACCTTTTATCTGACATATTAGATATGTTGCATATATTTTAGATCTTTTGGGGTGTTCAAAGGACATGCCAACTTTTTTTTTTCTTTTGTTATTTGCCTCCTTCCTGAGTTCCAGACATAAAGA